>JAWRVF010001630.1:41382-54609 GCA_036785485.1 Physcomitrellopsis africana | reverse complement strand
AAACATGTGATGTTTATTCAAGATCAAAAACTCCTCGCCACCGACCCTACGGACTTCTTCAGCCATTACCCATTCCAGAACAACCATGGTCTTCTGTGCCTATGGATTTTATCACGGATCTTCCAAACTCAGGTTCTTATGACTCTATATTCGTGATAGTAGATCGTTTCACTAAGATGGCACATTTTATACCATGTAAAAAATCTATCACAGGCAAAGAAACAGCTAAGCTTTTCCTTGACAATATCTACCGCTATCATGGATTACCTAAGGATATTATATCGGATAGGGGAACTCAGTTTGTATCGAGATTTTGGAGAATGCTTTTCAAGATTCTAAAGGTGGATATAAAGCTATCTTCAGCTTTCCATCCTCAAACTGATGGACAAACGGAGCGCGTAAATCAAGTCTTGGAACAGTATTTGAGATGTACCATCAACTACCAACAAGATGATTGGACAACTCTTTTACCATTAGCAGAGTTTGCTTATAATAATACGGTACATTCTCCTACACAACAAACACCTTTCTTTGCCAATTATGGTTACCATCCATGACTTGATACTTTTGACTATTCAAAAGTTGACAATCCTGCGGCGGAAGACTTGGTAAATCATTTGTCAGAACTACATACAACAGTGAAGGCACAATTAAAAGAAGCTCAAGAACGACAAAAGATAAATGCTAATGCATATCAAATGGAACAACCACAACTCAACATAGGCGACAAGGTATGGCTACTTCGTCGCAATATCAAGACTACGCGACCTTGTGACAAGTTGGACTATCGTAAGCTTGGACCTTTTCGTATTTTTGAACAAATCAATCCAATTGCATATCGATTACGCCTACCAGAGTCTATGAAGATCCACCCTGTATTCCACGTGTCTCTTCTCGAACCATATAAGACAGTGAACATACCAAGAAGAAGATAAGTGCAACCTCCTCCTATAGAAGTGAACAATAATGACGAGTTTGAAGTGGAAGAAGTCTTAGATTCAAGGCGGTGCCAAAATAGGTTGGAATATCTTGTTCATTGGCACGGATACGATATTGGTGAGCGCACATGGGAACCAGCAAAAAATCTGGCGAATGCAGCGAGGAAGGTGGAGACCTTTCATCAACAACATCCATCAAAACCAAGATGAAGACTTTTCCTATAAAAGAAACAAGATGTAGGCAAGATAACATTCAACTTTCTATCCTTGTTTGTAGCTTCTTTGTATTTTGTGACGCTAAGGAGATGGAGAATCAACAGCCAGCAGATTTGACTCAAGAGCCTTCATTTGCTGACCTACCGGACGAGACATTGCGACTGTCACAACCCTCAAGACGACGCAACCGAGATGAAGATCTTCAAGAACGACATGTTCTTCCTCGAATAGATGGCGAGATACAACGTGTTTGGTATCATGACCTTGGAAGAGATTCTCGATGTTTGGTGATTTTATTGGAGATAGGAACAACTCCTGACGGTGTTCCAGATGTGACATTTGAAGGAGGTTATGAAGGTCACAACAATGATCAAATAACAGGGTGGTCTTCTTGCCCTGGAATGGGACACTATCGATGGCTGAGAGGACCCATCAATTACCTTCGGAGAGAACAAAGATCAGAATATGTGGCAAATACTATTCGTCGCATCTTAGACTTTCTACACATGTAATCACCGCTCCTCGTGGAACTTGTCCTTTAAAGGGGGGGTAATGTCACGGACATATACAAAGTTACCTATATGATCAGATAGAATTAGATAAAAGAAGGTAAAAGTAGGTTAATTCCATAATATCTTTAGAAAAACTTCCTAGAAACTTCATAGACGCCGTTTTGACTTTATAAGTGTCCATAGTAGACTTTTGGATTAGAAACTTGGTCAATAAGCTAGCCACATGTCGCACACGTTGGTAGCTTGAAGACCAAGCTAAATACGTGGCGAACATATAGGAAACTTGCCCTGCAAGTGCCCTGCAAGTTTGACACATGTCTTGCAACTTGGACACAAGTCTTGTAAATTGGATATGTGTTGGAGGTCCTATAGAGCGTCGCCACTTAGCTCTTAAGTAGATAGTATAAATAGAGACAAGAGTGAAGCCTTCTTCACTCTTATCAACTCCTTTCTTGTTTCCAGTCTAGTTCAAGAGTCTCTAGTTTTCTTATCTTTTGGCATTAGCCATTCCAGTTTCTTTTTAATATATATACTTCTTTATATTTATTTCTTTGAGGGAGGTCTCACTTATTTATTTGACTTCATCCAATTATTGTCCTTGACAGATTGCGGCTCTATTAACGCGACTTATAGGCAAAGACAAATTTATTTGGGATTATAAGGCTGAATAAGCATTTAAGAAGCTTAAAGAATCTTTCACCTCTGCTCCTATACTTGTCCATGCAGATCCAACAAAACCATTTATTCTAGAAACAAATGCCTTAGATTTTGCATTGGAATCTATATTCTCTCAAACTGGTGATGATAGTCAACTACATCTAGTAGCATTCCACTCTTAAAAATTTTCAGCTGCAGAGGTTAATTACGAGATCCATGACAAAGAATTATTGGCAATTGTTGATGCTTTTGAAGAATGGCGCCATTTGTTGGAAGGAGCTCAACACAAGACCATGATATATATCGACCACAAAAACTTGGAATATTTTATGAGTGCTCGAGTTCTAAATTGTCGACAAGCACAATGGAGCATGTTATTATCTTGATTTGATTTTGTAATTATATATCGTCTAAGAAAACTTCAAGGAAAATCACATGCCCTTTCTCAACGATCATATCTTGCACCAAGAATATGAGACATTGTATTGGATCAACAAAAATCAATCATGTTTAAGCTGTCTAGTTTGCAGGTAAAGACATCAACAATATCTATCTATACATATACAACTCTCAAGATGGAAATCCAGAAAGCAATGAAGACAGATCTATTTATAAAGAACATCCAACAACATTTAAAAAATGCACATGTGGAAGAAGACAATAATTTCAAATTAGAAGATGGATTGTTATACTTCAAGAATCTCATATATGTTCTTCTAGGACCTACAAGACTTCAAATCCTTCAAGCTCGAGATGACCTTCCAGCAACTCGACACTTTGGCTTCAATAAGACCTTGGAATTGATATCAAGAGACTATTGGTGGCCTCAAATGTGAAAATTGGTGAAAGAATTCATCCAATCATGCAAAATTTGTGCGCAAACAAAGATTCCAAGACACCAACCATATGGACTTGTGCAACCCCTTCCAATTCCTAAGGGCCCATGGCAATCGTTATCTATGGACTTTATTACAGACCTCCCAATTTTGAATGGAAAAGATTCAATTTTTGTGGTGGTAGATCATCTTACCAAGATGGCATACTTTATCCCGTGCAACAAGACTATTTCTGGGGAGGAAACAGCCAAGCTTTTTATTGATAATATTTATCAAATACATGGCCTTCTAATTGATATTATTTCAGATTGAGGACCGCAATTTGTATCAAACTTTTGGAGAGGATTATTTCGGCTCTTAAAGGTCAAGATCAACCTCTCATTTGCTTATCATCCTTAAACTAAAGGTCAAACAGAACAAGTGAATCAGATATTGGAACAATATCTTTGTTGTAGTATAAATTACCAACAAGATGATTGGACGCACTTTCTACCATTGGTTGAGGTTGCATACAATAACTCTGAACATTCTTCAACAAAACAAATTCCATTCTTTTTAAATTATGGATACCACCTTCGAGCAGATCCATTCCAAATTGAAGATGTGGAAAGCCCTGTTGTAGAGAATCAAGCTACTTATTTAAAAACCATCCATGAAGAACTGAAATTCTAATTACAAATAGCCGAAGATCGATATAAAGACTATGCAGGCATTCATCGCAAGAACCAACCAAATTTCAAAGTAGGAGATCATGTCTGGTTACTTTGACAAAATATACAAACAAATTGACCATCACAAAAATTAGACTATCAAAGACTTGAATCTTTTACAATTCTACACCAAATAAATCTAGTAAGTTTTTGTCTCGAACTACCAAGTAGCATACACATTCATCCAATCTTTCATGTCTCGCTTTTAAAAATCTATTATAAATCAAATATTGCTGGAAGAACTATTCTACTACCAGCTCCAATTGAAGTCAATCAAGAGATTGAATACGAGGTGGATGAAATATTGGATTCACGTATAAGACATGGACGATTGGAATACTTCATTCATTGGAAGGGCTATGGAATTAGCAAAAGAATATGGAAACCCTCAGATAACTTTAAGAATGCACCTAAGAAGGTTCGCTAATTCCATCAAAAATATCCTAAAAAACCTAGATTCAATGGTCATTGAAGATTTCGTGGACAATAATATCTCTTAGCTTCTAAATGATGCTTCCTATCAACAACAAAAGACCACTATAAAAAGAAAAGAGTTACGCCAAGAGCTATACTTGTATTTTCCTAGGATAGAATAGATCTTACTAAAAGCTTATTAGTTATCATGTCAAATCTTTGCGTTTCAAGGGAATTTCAGGAACAAGAGTCAGAAGACTCTTCTGGCATACAAGCGGTTGGAAAATCATTGTAACTTTCACAATCTGCTAGGTTTGAAGAACATGGACAAGATGAAGAAGGAGTATCCCAACGTCAAATAAGGCCATGCTTGGAATCTTTGGAGATACGACCTCATTACAAAAATCTTGATTCAAATGCCCGAGCTTTGGTAATATTCCTTGAAGTTGGAAGGGTGATTCCAAGTCAACCAAAAATTATGTTCGGAGGATGTTTTGAAGGTGGCAACAAAGAACAAATTCTTGGATGGGAAGTTGGTCTAACAGAGGTTATATCTGAAGGTCATCGACGCCATCTCAAGGGTCCTATTGAACCGATAACCAACGCACAAAAGACGAAATATATTGCTTCTCTACTCCAAAAAATTCTAGAATTTTTACGCATATGATTTGATTATCAAATTGCTTTAGATCCTCGTGAAATTTGTCCCTAGAAGAGAAGATGATGTCACGGACATACTTTAAGCCACTACTAGAACTTTTTGTAGTCTTCTAGAACCTTCTATAGCTTTTTAAAATCTTATAAAATCTTCTAGAACCTTCTAGAATCTTCCTCAACCTTCCAAGATCTCCTATAGATTTTTTAGAGTCTTCCAAAATCTTCCTCAAACTTTTAGAATATTCTAAGATACTCTTAGGACCCTCTAGAATCTTCTTCAATCTTCTAAGGTCCCCCGTAGACTTTTTAGAATCTTCCAAAATCTTCTTGAAGCTTATAGAATATTCTAAGATATTCTTAGAAGGTCCAATAGGACATAAGGCCTCATAATATAAATAAGAGGTAAGACTGAGGAACACCTCAGTCTTGCCAATACAAGTCTTGGAGTAATCCAGAGTGTTGCCTTGTTCTTGATATTAATCTAATTTCTTATTCTTGATCTAGTTCTTATTCTTGTCCATCCAGTTCTTTGTTCTTGAAATTATTCTAGTTCTAATTTCTTCTCTTTAGTTCTTGCTAACCTGCTAACTTGTGTCCTTGACAGAGCCCATTCTAGCAAATGGCACCACTCTTCAAAAGCATCAATAATTGCCAATAGTTCTTTGTCATGGATCTTGTAATTTATTTTTGCAACTGAAAATTTTTGAGAGCGGAATACTATTAAATGTAATTGACCATCATTATTAGTTTGAGAGAATATAAATCCAAGTGCAAAATCTGAGGCATCAATTTCCAAAATGAATGGTTTTATTGGATGTGCGTAGAGAAGTATAGGAACTGAAGTGAAAGATTCTTTTAGCTTCTTGAATATTTTTTCAGCCTTGTCATCCCAAATAAATTTATCCTTGCCTATGAGTCGCGGTAATAGAGCCACAATTTTGGAATAGTCTTTGATAAAAATTTTGTAAAAATTTATAAATCCCAAAAAATATTATACATCTTTAAGTAATGACAATTATTTCTATTCTATGACAGTTTGTATCTTCTTTGGATCTATTGAAATTCCATTTTTAGAAGCAATATATTCCAAAAACTTGACTGATGGTTGATAGAAAGAACACTTTTCCAATTTGGCATACACTCCACTTTTTTGTAATTTCTCCAATACCTTACATACATGATGTTCATGTTTTTATTTGTTCTTAGAAAAAATCAAGATATTGTCCAAGTAGATGACTACAAAATTATCTAAGTATTCCCATAAGATATCATTCATCATATGTTGAAAGATTGTAGGTATATTTGTAAGTTCAAAAGATATAACATTATATTTGAAATGTTCATACCTTGTACAAAATGTTGTCTTCCATTAATTTCATTCTTTAATCTTCACTAAGTTGTAGGCGCCTCTCAAATCAATCTTTGTATGGATCTTTGTCTGTCTTAATTATTCCAATAATTCTAAGATTAATGGTAATGGATAGCAATTTTTTATAGTTACATTGTTCAAACCTCCATAATCGACTCACATACGTAAAGAATCATCTTTTTTGTTTACAAACAAGATAGGAGCTCCCGCAAGTGATTTTGAATGTCTAATAAAATTCTTGGCTTAGGGTTTAGGATTTTGCGACCTTGGAGACATATTTGAAAAGACCTTTTTTTGGTGCTTTAAGTTTGGAGGTGTCCAATTACAAGGTCCCTACTATGGCTGGGTGTCTTCGTTTTTTGACCTCTCCAATTCAGATGTTATATCTCATGCCTTGAACTCTCTAGACTTGTTTGGACAGTTTGCTTCCTTGTGATTAGACTTTCTACAATATAGATATAGATTCTCTTATAGACGTCTAATCTTTTCTGTTGATATTAATAGCTTGAATTGAGTCATATCAATCTGCATAAGTTCAGAATATGTTAATAGCTTCTCTGATATCCTTAAAGATGTAGCAGACATATCTTGATAAGTATTGCTGAAATTTGATCACCTCTCTTGTCATAATTCAAATAGGTGATTGTCACAAGTAATGACTTGAGCTATGAGTTCCTCTAAGCTTTCAACTCTTGGCATTGTGATTAATAAATTCTTTACATTGTCCTTTAGACCATAACAAAATCAAGTTAAAAAGGCCTTATCATTCCAATCGAGATCACAATAAGTTGTTAGAATTTTATGGCATAAATTGTAGCTGAACGTTGTCGTCGTAGAGAGAATTTGCCTCAAGAAAGCGTTGGGCTTCTGGCTGCCACTAATTACTCAAGCAAGATCCAAGTATAATAAAAACTCCTAAATTTATATAAAATATTTCTTCATAGGGCTATTACACCCAATACGTAAGCCTTTTTTCCTCAAACCTCTCAAAACATAATAAATGCTCTAAAACCCTCATTCCCCCGTAGGAAGGAAATTTTTGCCAAACTTCAATAATCCATAACTTTTAATTCAACTTTCTAAATTCACTCCAAATTTACATGAAGTACTAATGTATTTTTAACAACTACCACCACCAATTTCAACTATTGATTCATTACCAATCTTTAGATATCGCCAAAATCCTAGTAGTAGCTTCAAACCCTTGTTTACAAAAACTTGTGTATTAAATTCTTCATATCTCACAATCTAAAAGTCCAAATACTATGAAACTTTAATATATAGCTTTTTAGCATAATAATACACCTTTTTTGAAAGTTTGAGACAAAAATTCATCCAAAAACTCAAGATATGACAAACCCCATCACTATCACTAAAACGGCCTACTTACTGCCTTAGAATTCGATCTATTGTTTTTGACTCCCAATATCTCCTTCTTAGAGCTCCAAATGTAATAATTCTTCTATATTAAGTATAGAGCTTGAAATCATCTCTCTAGTTGCACCTCCCAATTTCCAAAAGCTCTCATAAAACTCCTTCAATCTTCAAAAGAGTGACAGTAGGTACAATTTGTACATCCTAACTTCAAGCGCCTACTCTTCTCTCATTAAAACTCCAAATCCCTTGATTTTTACACCAAAATTGTAGCCCAAAAAATAAGCTTTCTAATACTAATCTTTGATTTTCTAACGGTCTCCTTGAAGTTGCCGAAACCCTTGTTAAGGTCGCAAGCAACCTCCTCAAAGCCCATTAGACATGGTATTCAACCAATAGGGATGAAGTTCTCCATTCTTTGCCTTCATCCGACCATGCCTTGATTTCATTCCTCCCAATTAGCTTCCTACTAGCTTAAATTTTCATCCTTAGGCTCCCACCTTCTCTCAAGGCTTTATACTAAATATTTAGATCTATGTAATTTAAATTCCATAATCAAACTAAGTAAAAATCTAAAATAAATTTTTTTACACCAACCTCCTTTAATTTATTTTACTAATCATTCTAACACATATCTAAACCTATAAACATATTATGCATTTTAAGTGGATTTTATATACTGTAAGCAATTACAATACAACAACGTTATCTTTGTCGTAAATTTTGAAGCTTCTTTTCTGCAATCCTCACTTGATCATTGTTTGTAAATGTAACAGTAAATCTTTCTATAAAAGCCTTTAAATTATATAAAATCGGAAAATTCTTTTTCAACAATAGAACAAACCATGATTGAGCACTTTTTGATAAATAGGTATCCACAAAAGCGACTTGAGTGAGCCCATCTAGATAATAAGAAGAATATAGTTATAAATAAAGTTATACTTATTGTACAAACTCTTGAAAGTTGGATCTTGTTCTATCAATTTTTTCAAGAATATTAGCTTTTGGCTCTTTTACGACAACCCTTGGAGGTTCTAAAAGAGTTATATGCATAGCTTATCTATCGCTTGCTTCCTTCAATTGAATAATCTGTTATTGTAAATTATGAATTTTTTGCTTAGCTTCTTTGGATATTTGCTCCATTTATGATTTTTTTTTTTGGATTGTAAAGAAATGCCATTTTTTTTCATATAGTATCTAAAAGAGCTCAAAGATCTGTAAGAATCACTACTCTATTCTTTGTTTATGAGGATGCACCTCCATTAACTTGATCTATTTTCATATTGGCAAAGAAAAAATTGATAAGCTATTAGTGTAGTACTTTCTATATTAAAAAAATATTTCTAAATAATTAATTTAGAGGAGGATATTCCGCAACCTCTAAAATGCAATGATATATCTTAGGAAAAGGATAATCCACTCTTTCCAAAGAAAACCAACTACATAGTAAGCATATCAATCTAAAGGGGGATAGTCCACACTCTTCTAGAACGTAATAGTATCTTGAAGAGGGATAATCCACTCTCTATCAAGAGAACAAAGCTTTGATATGATTATATAAGTAGTCTTGTTAAATTGTCAATGATGCAAGATAGCAGGTTAGTGTCACGGACATATACATAGTTACCTATATGATCAGATAGAGCTAGATAAAAGAAGATAAAAGCAGATTAATTCTATAATATCTTTAGAGAAACTTCCTAGAAACTTCATAGACGTTGTTTTGACTTTATAAGTATCCATAGTAGACTTTTGGATTAGAAACTTGGTCAATAAGTTAGCCACATATTGCACATGTTGGTAGCTTGAAGACCAAGTTAAATACGTGGCAAACATATAGGAAACTTGCCCTGCAAGTTCGACACGTGTCTTGCAACTTGGACACGTGTCTTGTAAATTGGATACGTGTTGGAGGTCCTATAGAACGTCGCCACTTAGCTCTTAAGTAGATAGTATAAATAGAGACAAGAGTGAAGCCTTCTGCACTCTTGTCAACTCCTTTCTTGTTTCTAGTTTGATTTCAAGAGTCTCTAGTGTCTTGTCTTTTGGCAATAGCCATTCCAGTTTCTTTTAATATATACACTACCTTGTTTCTATTTTGTTATATTTCTTTGAGAATATTTTTCACTTACTTCTTTGCTTCCGTTGAGTTCTTGTCCTTGTCAGATTGATAAGAATACACTTACAATATCAGAGCTTTGTCTTTTCTTGAGTAAGAGTGGATTACCCCTTTCTCTTGACAAGACATAAGCGTGTTAGAAGTTGCGGATTACCCACTTCTAAACTGATATTGTTCTTAGCATTTTCTTTGTTATCAAGTCTTTCTTTTTCTTTTGCCTTGAGCAATATCACATAGTTCTTTTCTTCTTAGTGTTATTATGGCAGAGCTTATCGAAATGAAGACTGCAATGGCACAAATGCAAGAACAATTAAGGGAGTTAATGCTTGCAATGCATCAACTCAATCTACCACCACAAGGAAGAACAAGAATAGCAAAAAGTAGAGATGTAGAGATGATTGGAGCTGCTTCAACACCTGCATCAAATCACATTCCTTCTCCAATTGTAGAACACCCTGTAAGCGCCAGAGAACCAAGAATTGCCTTACCCGAGAAATTTGATGGTACAAGATCAAAGTTTCGAGGGTTCATCAATCAAGTACAATTGGCAATCGAACTTCAACCGCAAAGCTATCCAACTCCAGGATCACAAGTCAGGTTTATTAGAACTCTACTTTCTGGTTCTGCATTATTATGGTTTTCGTCTTTTCTTGAACAACGAAATCCCATATTGGATAATTTGGAAGCTTTTTTGGTGGAGTTTCGATCTATGTATGGTGAACACGATGCAGCTCATGTTACAACAAACAAGATCCGAATTTTACGACAAGAAAACCGCTCTGTAACAGTGTATGCTTCACAATTTTGACAACTTGCAATCGATATCAAGTGGGATGATGCTGCACTCATCAGTCAATTTCTTTATGGATTGCAATATAAAGTAAAGAAATTGATGCTCAATTTACCTGATCCTCAAACATTGAGTCAAGCAATCGATTTTGCTGTAAAGTGTGACAATCGACTTTTTGAGTTTCAATCCAAGAATCGTACAAGGGAAACTCAACGTTATTACTCAATGGCAACATCTTCACCAAATATACATTCGGAAGTAGAAGACATGCAAATTGACGCAGTACATTTCAAACCTCTTACTGAGCAAGAAAAGATTCGTCGTCGCTAGGGAGGATTATGCTTATATTGTGGAGAACCTAAGCACACTGCTCAACATTGCCCAAAGAAATGACGCAACTATAAAATGAGGGGTACGGCGGTCAAAGGAGACAACATGTCGGAAAACAAATTTGTCCAGCTACAATAGGGACCGTGCAGCTGGAATCTTGTACAATTCCTAAAGAAGGTCCTATCCTCTCTTCAGAACCCTCTCCTTATTTTATAATAGAACTATATTTAGGACCTAAAAACCACAAAGCCTCTGTTTTATTAGATTCAGGAGCCTCAGCATGTTTTTTAGATGAACAATTTGTTAGAAGTCGTAAAATACCTCTAGTACAAAAAACTAAACCTGTACATGTAGAAATCATAGATGGTCGTCCATTGTCTTCTGGAGATGTCACTCATGAGACCCACCCTATAAAAGTAACAATAGACGGTCATAATAATTACGTAACCTTTAACATAATTAAATCTCCATCTAATCCAATTATTTTAGGTCTATCATGGTTAGAAAAATATAATCCTAAGATAGATTGGAATTCTTGTAGACTTCATTTTTCTCAAAACGTTATTAACACTTCCGTCGACCAAGTAAAAAGCTATAAATCTAGTATAATAAAACCCATACTTATAGGTGCAAAAGCTTTTATGCATGAAGCAAAAGGAGGATCAACTTTTGCTATTTATGCCACACCCATCTCTGATAGTAAAAGCACTTCAAGTGGCTTGCTAAGCCAATACCAAGATTATCAAGATGTTTTTGAGAAGAAAAATGTCGATATCCTTCCGGAGCATCGTTCATATGATTGTTCAATTGATCTCAAAGAGGGATCTCAACCTCCATTTGGACCAATCTACAGTCTATCACAAAATGAGTTGGCAGAACTCAAAGAGTATATTGAAGAAAATCTGGCCAAGAACTTCATACGCCATTCCAAATTCCCAACAGGAGCTCCAATTCTATTTGTGAAGAAAAAAGATGGATCGTTACAAATGTGTGTGGATTATCGAGGGCTTAACAAGATCACTATCAAGAACAAGTATCCACTACTTTTAATCTCCGGACTTCTTGATCAACTAAATCAAGCTAAGATCTATACAAAAATAGATCTACGAGGAGCATACAATCTGGTTCGCATCAAAGAAGGAGATGAATGGAAGACTGCATTTCGAACAAGGTATGGACACTTCGAATACAATGTTATGCCTTTTGGACTCACGAATGCACCAGCCGCTTTTCAACATCTCATACACGATATTTTTCATGAATTCTTAGATGATTTTATTAATTGCTATCTAGACGACATTTTAATCTACTCTAAGAACGTAGAAGAGTATGAAACACATGTTCGTCGTGTGTTACAAAAACTTAGAGAAATAGGGTTGTACGCCAAGATGGAAAAGTGTGTATTTCACACTACTCAAGTTGACTTCTTAGGTAACATCATATCGAATAATGGCCTCATGATGGATCCTAAGAAAGTCCAAACAATCATAGACTGGAAGATTCCAAGAACAGTAAGAGATGTGCACTGCTTTCTGAGATTTGCCAATTATTATCGAATCTTCATGAAGAACTTCTCTCAAGTTGCAGCCCCACTTACACGTTTGACTTATAAGGACAAGCTCGAGTGGAATAAAGAAGCAGAAGCATCATTTGAAGCTTTGAAGATAGCTTTTACTTCTGCACCAATTTTGTATCGTGTTGACTTTTCCAAGGCATTCTTTATGGAAACAAATGCAACAGACTTTGCTTTGGGCGCAGTATTATCACAAATGGGAATAGATGACAAACTCCATCCAATAGCTTTCCATTCCAAGAAATTTTTGACAACAGAGATCAACTACGAAATCCACGATAAAGAACTTCTTGCAATTGTGGATTCTTTTCAAGAATGGCGTCATTATCTAGAAGGCGCTTCTAGTCCAATCACCGTATATACGGATCACAAGAATCTCAAGTATTTCATGTCAGCACGCGTGTTCAATCGTCGTCAAGCTTGTTGGAGCATGTCTCTATCAAGATTTGAGTTCATTATTACATATCAGCCAGGAAAACAACAAGGTTTGTCCGATGCACTTTCTAGATGTTCTTATCTTGCACCAAAAGAAGGAGATGCAGCTTTTGATCAACAAAGAACGACTCTCTTGAAGCCGGAGCAATTTCATCTTCGGGCGACGAAATCAACATTAACTGTTGATTCAACTTTTCTCAACCAAGTCCAGTTAAGTATGTCCTCAGATCCTCTTATTCATGAAATTAAGAATAATTCTTCTAAGTCTCATGATATTTCGAAGTTTGAGTTCAAGAA
>JAWRVF010001630.1:0-41282 GCA_036785485.1 Physcomitrellopsis africana | reverse complement strand
AAAGAAACAGCTAAGCTTTTCCTCGACAATATCTACCGCTATCATGGATTACCTAAGGATATTATATCGGATAGGGGAACTCAGTTTGTATCGAGATTTTGAAGAACGCTTTTCAAGATTCTAAAGGTGGATATAAAGCTATCTTCAGCTTTCCATCCTCAAACTGATGGACAAACGGAGCGCGTAAATCAAGTCTTGGAACAGTATTTGAGATGTACCATCAACTACCAATAAAGACGAGACGTAATAATCCTTTATCATTGGCAGAGTTTGCTTATAATAATACGGTACATTCTTCTACACAACAAACACCTTTTTTTTGCCAATTATGGTTATCATCCATGACTTGATACTTTTGACTATTCAAAAGTTGACAATCCTGCGGCGGAAGACTTGGTAAATCATTTGTCAGAACTACATACAACAGTGAAGGCACAATTAAAAGAAGCTCAAGAACGACAAAAGATAAACGCTAATGCATATTAAAAGAAACAACCACAACTCAACATAGGCGACAAGGTATGGCTACTTCGTCGCAATATCAAGACTACGCGACCTTGTGACAAGTTGGACTATCGTAAGCTTGGACCTTTTCGTATTTCTGAACAAATTAATCCAGTTGCATATCGATTACACCTACCAGAGTCTATGAAGATCCACCCTGTATTCCACGTGTCTCTTCTTGAACCATATAAGACAATGAACATACCAAGAAGAAGACAAGTGCCACCTCCTCCTATAGAAGTGAACAATAATGACGAATTTGAAGTGGAAGAAGTCTTAGATTCAAGGCGGCGCCAAAACAGGTTGGAATATCTTGTTCACTGACACGGATACGATATTAGTGAGCGCACATGGGAACCAGCAAAAAATCTGGCAAATATAGCGAGGAAGGTGGAGACCTTTCATCAACAACATCCATCAAAACCAAGATGAAGACTTTCCCTATAAAAGAAACAAGATGTAGGCAAGATAACATTCAACTTTCTATCCTTGTTTGTAGCTTCTTTGTATTTTATGACGCTAAGGAGATGGAGAATCAACAGCCAGTGGATTTGACCCAAGAGCCTTCATTTGCTGACCTATCGGACGAGACATTGCGACTGTCACAACCCTCAAGACGACGCAACCGAGATGAAGATCTTCAAGAACGACATGTTCTTCCTCGAATAGATGGCGAGATACAACGTGTTTGGTATCACGACCTTGGAAGAGATACTCGATGTTTGGTGATTTTATTGGACATAGGAACAACTCCCGACGGTGTTCCAGATGTGATATTCGAAGGAAGTTATGAAGGTCACAACAATGATCAAATAACAGGGTGGTCTTCCCGCCCTGGAATGGGACACTATTGATGGCTGAGAGGACCCATCAATTACCTTCGAAGAGAACAAAGATCAGAGTATGTGGCAAATACTATTCGCCACATCTTAGACTTTCTACACGTGTAATCACCGCTCCTCGTGGAACTCGTCCTTTAAAAGGGGGGTAATGTCATGGACATATACAGAGTTACGGACATATACAGAGTTACGGTTAGTGTCACGGACATATACAGAGTTACGGTTAGTGTCACGGATATATACAAAGTTATCTATATGATCAGATAGAACTAGATAAAAGAAGGTAAAAGCAGATTAATTCCATAATATCTTTAGAGAAACTTCCTAGAAACTTCATAGACGCTGTTTTGACTTTATAAGTATCCATAGTAGACTTTTGGATTAGAAACTTGGTCAATAAGTTAGCCACATGTTGCACATGTTGGTAGCTTGAAGACCAAGCTAAATACGTGGCGAACATATAGGAAACTTGTCTTACAAGTTTGACATGTGTCTTGCAACTTGGACACGTGTCTTGTAAATTGAATACATGTTGGAGGTCCTATAGAACATTGCCACTTAGCTCTTAAGTAGATAGTATAAATAGAGACAAGAATGAAGCCTTCTTCACTCTTGTCAACTCCTTTCTTGTTTCTAGTTTGATTTCAAGAGTCTCTAGTGTCTTGTCTTTTGGCAATAGCCATTCCAGTTTCTTTTAATATATACACTACCTTGTTTCTATTTTGTTATATTTCTTTGAGAGTGTTTTTCACTTACTTATTTGCTTCCGTTGAGTTCTTGTCCTTGACAATTAGTAAAGAAAGAAGGAGAAGATTCAAAATGAGAATAATTTCAAAAATTAAGAATTAAATGGACAAGAATAAGAATTAGATCAAGAACAAGAGACTAGATTGATATCAAGAACAAAACAACAGTTTGGATTGCTCCAAGACTTACATTGGCAAAATTGAAGTGCTCCTCGATCTTGCTTCTTATTTATACTACAAGGCCTATGTCTTATTAGACCTTCTAAGAATATCTTAGAAAATTTTAGAAGCTTGAAGAAGATTTTGGAAGGCTCTAAAAATCTATGAGAGGTTCTCAAAGATTTTAGAAGATTTTAGAAGATTCTTGAAGATTATAGAAGATTCTTAAAAGACTAAAGAAGATTCTAGAAGATTCTAGAAGGTTTTAGAAGATTTTAGAAAGATACGGAAGATTCTAGAAGACCACGGAAAATTATAGAAAGTGGTGACTTAAAATGTGTCTATGATAGGGATGTTATATCAGATAGAAAGATATAATTTGTGTCAAAATTTTGAAAAAATCTTTTTCAAGATATTGAAGGTGGATATAAAATTATCTTTAGTCTTCTACCATCAAATTGGTAGACAAAAAATAAATAAATAAATCAAGTTTTAGAGCAATATTTGAGATGTACCATCAATTATCATTAAGACGATTTGATAATTTTTTTGTCATTGGTAGAGTTTGCTTATAATAATTTGGTTTATTTTTCTACTTAACAAACACCATTTTTTTTGCCAATTATGATTATCATTTATAGCTTGATATTTTTGACTTTTTAAAATTTGATAATCCTACAATAAAAGATTTGATAAATCAATTGTTAGAATTATATGCAATAATAAAGACACAATTAAAAGAAGCTTAAGAACAACAAAAGACCAACACAAATATCTATTGTAAAGAATAACTTCAATTCCATGTAGGTGATAAGGTATGGCTACTTTGTTATAATATCAAGACTATTTATTCTTGTGACAAGCTGGATTATTAGTGGCTTGATCTATTTTTAATTTATAAATAAGTCAATCCATTTACTTATTGCTTAAAGCTATTAGAGTCTATGAAGATCTATCATATATTCCACACATATCTGCTTAAACCATATAAGATAGCAAATATATAAGGAAGAAGACAAATGCCACCGTTTTGTATAGAAGTAGACAACAATGAAGAATTTGAGGTGGAAGAGGTCTTAAATTTGAGGCAATGCTGAAATAAGTTGAAATATCTTATAAATTGATACAATATGATATTAGTGAATGTATATAATAGCCATTCAAGAATCTAATAAATGTATCAACTAAAGTCAATGCCTTTTATCAACAACCTTTATCAAAACTAAGATGAAGAGACAAAAAAATCTTTGTTATAAAGAAAAATAGGTTTAATAGAGATTTTATTCTATTTTATATTATTATTTGTTATTTCTTTGGATTTTAGTGCTAAAGAGATGGAAAATCAACAACCAGCAAATTTAGCTCAAGAGCTATCATTTGCTAAATTATTGGATGAGATATTATGGCTATCATAATCTTCAAGATGACAGAATAGAGATAAAGAATCTCAAGAATGACATATTCTTCTTTAAATTGATTGCAAGATATAACATGTTTAGTATCACGACCTTGAAAGAGACTCTTGTTATTTGGTGATAAGTAGGAACTACTCTTGATGGTGTTTTAAATGTTTTTTTTGAAAACATTTATGAAGACCTCAACAATGATCAAATATCAGGGTGGTTCTCCCGCCTTGATATAGGATATTTTCAATGGCTAAGAGGACCAATCAACTACCTTCAAATAAAACAAAGATCAAAATATATGGCAAATATAATTTGGCATATCTTAGACTTCTTTAATATGTAATCACTGCTCCTTGTGGAACTCGTTTCTAGAAGGGGGGATAATATTACAAACATAAAATTTATTCTAATAATTATCTAAATAACATAGATAGATAGAAATAAATAAAAATAAGTTGATGTATTAATATCTTATAGATAAGCTTTCTAGAAGCTTTATAAACGTGATTTTATCTTTATGCAAGTTTTTAGATGATTGATAGATTAGAAACTTGGCTAATAAGTTAGCCAAGTGTCACACATGTTGGTAGCTTATAGGACAAGTTAAATACATGGCGCACATATAAGAAATTTGTCTTGCAAATTTGATACGTGTCTTGCAAATTGAAGACTTATTGGAAGTTCTATAGAACAATGCCACTTAGCTTTTAGGTGGATAGTATATATAGAGACAAGAGTGAAGCCTTTTTTATTCTTATCAATGCCTTTCTTGTTCTTAGTCTTGTTTCAAGAGTTTCTAATCTTCTTGTCTTTGACAATAGTCATTCTAGTTTTAATATTATTCCATCTTTGAGTGATTTTTTATTCTTTTAAATGACACAAGAATGTATTGATATTTTATTTTTTTATGATTCATGTCCTTGACAAGAAAGGAGGTATAAATGAACATTAGAGAGAAAGGAGAGTGGATAAAAAGACAAGAAATTTTTACACTTAAATATTGTCTTATTAAACCAAATAATAAAAAATAAGAAATAAACATAAATTGTGTTATATCAAAGAATAAAAAGAAAATATTATTTATCCAAAGAGAGAAAGTTGGAGACACTTAAAAAAAAAGCAATCAAATGAAAGAAGAACAATGAATGCCATTTAAGGGAGATGGAAGAGAAGCATTACCCTTGCAATAAAAAGAAAACAAAAGTAAGAACAAGGAAGAAAGGAGGATGAATAAAAATGCTAGATGAAAGGAGAGCACTAAAGAAAAATGAAGAACGGAGGAGTGGATGAACGAGGAGGAAGGTTGGAAGGAGAAGAGGGTGGGGAGGGGGGTGGAGACAGCGGAGGAGGGCTGAGGGAGTGACAGACAAGAGGGGGTGTGGGGAGGGAACTAGCGACTCACAGCCAGAGCGGGACGACGAATCCGGAAGGATGATGGGCGCCCTTTCTCCCTCCCCCTTCCCTCCTCTTCCCTCTCTCTTCCCTTCCCCGCTTCCCCTTTCCCTTTCCCACCTCGCCCCGCCCCTCTACTCCCCCCGCCCTGCTCCCCCTAGATTCATGCCTCCACCGGCACGCTCATTTTAGTAACCCTTTTGTTGCCCTTTTGTTGCGTTCTCGGGCCCCAGATCTCCCCACGTGCGTCGCCCCCTCCCTTGCCTCGATTTTGCACATTGCACGAAGCACACACAGAAGGTATCATCGCAAACCCCCCTCTCCACCTCACCCCCCCACTCGCTTCACCTCTCCTCTTTCCCCCTTCTCGTCGTTCATTCTCTCCCTTGACCTGCGCCATGCCGCTGCTCCTCGTCTGCAGCAGCTGTTGACGGTGGATGCACTGACTGACCTCTTCGGGGAGTTAACGCTTTGATGTGTCATGCTAGAATGGGGATGGGTGGAGTCGCGGGGGATTCTTCTGTCGTGAACGCCTTGCCGTCTAAGCCCAATCCCCAGCGACCCCGTCTCTCTCGTTTCTTCTGTCTGGTTCTAGAGGTGACACTCACTGGGAGGACGCGCTCGCCTCTCTCCTGGTCGGGACTCGCTTCGACCCTTTTCGCATCCTGAGCGACTGAGAATGAATGAAAAGGCTCCAGAATGTGTTGGTTATAGGATGTGGCGCTCTGCATGTTGCGGAATTCTGTTTTCAGTGGTGCAATGATGGCTCGTTTCGGATACATTGCTGATTTCGGGGGTTGTTTGGTTCTCAAGCAGAGCAATCAGGCCCGAAGATGAAACAAAAGTCCACCGACGATGGTTGCACTACGGACGAGGAAGGCGACTTGTCCAAGACGCTGTATGAATGCCGGTTCTGTAACATGAGGTTTACAAAGTCCCAAGCACTCGGTGGTCACATGAATCGGCACCGGCTAGGTGACGAGATTTTCATGACACCCTTCTGGAAATTGTGTAGTAGATTTTTCTTCGACTAATTTCCAGGGTCCGAGTTCCGCCAAGTTTACTTCGAATTGTTTCACACTGCTCCGGTGTTGAGGAGAGAGGTTTAGAACAGACGATGGACTCATGGTAGAGTATAGGAATGAAGGAACTGGGGCAGTTGAGGAAGCCTCAGTTTTCTGATGTATCTTGGATACTGACTTTGAATCTTCAGCGTTTCGGAAATCCTCTTTCGGTCATATACCTCTGACGAGTTTTTATTTTTGATCTTTTTTAAAATTTGGCTCATGATTTATCCATCATCAGAGAGGGAGAAGGAGCAATATCAGCATGCGCAACAACTGGTGAGCTCATTGGCGCAGCAGCAGATGCCGCGGGCGTGGAATACGTAAGAACATTGGCAGGTTCCTTATTTCTGAAGGATGCATTCGTCTTTCCACTTGAATGACTAGGAACACTCACCGTATCGCAGGCTGCATGTCGGAGCTGGTTTTTGAATTGGCGTTCTTTCTCTTGCAGGATGGTGGCGGAATTGAACCCTTCAGGCGCAGGAGCAACCCTGGCGAGATCGAGCAATCAAATGACTGGTGCTCCCCGGTTTGACGGATCAAGGCCTCAACTCGCACCACAAATCTCTTTCAACTCGACGCGGCAACCGATCAGCACGACCCGCAGTACTTCGATCCCGACGTCTCCGTCATCCAATTACTACCTCCCTTCCAACTCCTCGAGCAAAAACCTCCAACATCTAAAGTGGAAAGTTGACTGTTTCGATTCCAACGGTACCATTCCTAGGTCGGGCTCACAGCAAGGCCTCAATGCGCTGGATTCCACGGTACAGGGGGATGGCATACGAGATGACTTTCTGTCGGGTATGCTTCAACCGCGGCAAGACGGTGGGTCCTTTGTTGGCTCTCAGTTTAACAATATGAATCCAATGCTCTCGAGAGGGTTGAGTGACCCGGGGTCGAGCTCGTTCCATGGTTCCGGCCAAGATATTATTCAAGGCGGTTCGGGAACAACAGGTGACCACCCAAATATCACTTTCATCGAACCTTTCGACCCCCTCCGTCTTGTCGTGTTCCTGAATGGTCTTGTGTAAACTTGACCAATTGCTCTTTACTCATCGTCTTCCGTGATCTGTTGTGCAGGGTTACAGTTTTGCCACAGCCGTATGAATTCGCACCAATCGCAGAGTCGGATGAACGATGTGCTGCGGCAATTAGCCTCCACAAGCTCCCCGCTCAACTCCACTCTCATGCAAGGCAGTCTCCCCAACGATGTGAAGCCGCCCGGTGCCTCCTTCGGTGCTATGCGCACTTCGGCATCCGCTCCCGCGTTTTTTATGCAAGGCAACAACATCCCGCAGTTTAATCAGCAACAAATGGGCCGACCTTCGGAGGGTCCGGTTCAGCCTTTTCAAACCTCTATCACTCGGCCGCTTGGCAATGCTTCCACCAGCCAGCACCATGCCATGTCTCAGTCCAGCATGTTTTCCAGCTACTCGTTCAATAACCTCGGCGCTCCAAACTTTGGATCCCTGCCCCCCAGCCATGACCTGAACGCGCTTCAGGGCTTCGAGAATAATTTTGCGGGCGTGGGACAATACGCATCATTGAGCAGACCTCCCTTGACACAGACCAGCTCCGGGTCCTCCGCCAGTGGTAGCTTCGGCATTTGTGAAGGCCACGAGGGCATGTATGACGTAAAAATGCAACCCGACGACTCCTACAACCAGCTCTCAGTGAACCAAGACATGGGAGCTTCACACAGTTCTCATGGCTCCTTGATGGGAAGCACTGGAGCGCCGCAGATGAACGCGACGGTAGTGCATGAGGTGGTGGATGGGAATCACTGCGAGTCTATGAACATCACCGCGGTGGAGTCCGGCGACGTCTCGGGGTTGTCTGCTCCTGCGAGGTACCAGTCCACCGATTTCAGTTCCGGCAGCGCAGAGTGGAAGCACCTGAACTCCCCTTCAGGACAGTTGGAGGCTAATCACTCAAGTCCCACCTCCGACGACTATTGCTCCGCGTGACGATCATCCGCCACTCTAGCGCGGCGGGAGCAACTCGAGATCTATCACACTGCGAGTAGCAGTCATGTAATCGAAGCGTTTCCTGCCGCATCAGGTCACTGTATGATCCATCGTGAGCAATGCCGAGTAGCGCAGCATTGTTTCGACGCATAGAGCCTGGACCTAGCCTGGACCAGCAGCAGCAGCAACACACAAGGGGATTGAAGGGTCGTGGAGACATTTAATTTACTTGTACATTTTTAGCAACATCTTGTTTGTACAGCACAGTGGCTTGGGGTAGATCAGTCGTAGAAACCTATTGTCAGCTGCGCCCTTCACCTTCAACGTCATGAGATTCATATGTCCAGGCAGAGAGAAGGCTTTCTCATTTTGCTGTAGAATTTGCCGTGTGTAGTGTCGAAGCACATGTATCCCTTCATGTCGACGCCATTTCTTATTGCGGACTGTGATTGCAGTAAAAACTAGCACCCACCGGGGTTGGTGCCCTGTCTGTCTGTCCCCCTGCTCAGTGTTGTTATTGTTTCTCTTGCCCTTGCATGCAGGTTTCCTTAATCGCATGCAATGCCAGTCTAGGATGTGACCTTGTGCTGAGTGCACATTTGCTAGTCAAACGTACCTTTACACGATCAATGGAACACATGGGTGACTGTATTTGGATCTCAAGTATACGGTTTGAAGGACCACTTATATTGTATGAGAATCCACAACGCCGCCAAACATTCTGGATCTAGGGTTTCCTATCTTTGACAATCATCAGTCAATCTATCTGTCTATCTTTCTAGCTATCTATCTATCCTTCTATCAATCAATTCGCAGTCACAGATGAAGACAAAGACGTTGATTGTTGTGTTAAATGTGTTTTTTTGTTGTTGACAATGAGTGGCGAAGGAAAATACCTTGCACGGAGGATAATCCACCTAAATAAGGGTTTGGTAACGGCCAGGGAATTGATTTAGGATGTATTGATTGGCATGTGTGCTGGAGAATGCAAATCCAGAGCCCAGCTTTCTGAGGGAATTTGGTAATTCTACCTGAAATTAGCAATCTGTACAGATTATTACGCATGTACGCTTTTGTTTTGGTGCAAAATCTCTTTTCATCTTTTTGCATGCAAAGTTAATAACCTAACTTTAGTAATGTGTTTTTAAATTCTTCAAAAATTATCAATAGTGGCTACTGACTATTATATATGTCTAGTCTTTAAATTTGTATACAATAATTTCTAAAAATCACAAAATAAACCATTGAATCTATAAAGATTCTATTATTACAGGATGACTTGACTTATTTTTTTAGAATAAATTTTGTTGAATATTTTGGATTTCACAATCCATCTAAATCTCAATCAAAATGAAATAATTATTTATTAATTCAATTATAATTTTAGAAAATATATATTATTTGTTTATTATATGTAACATGTGTGTATTTATATATCTCGTTTTGATAATATAGTTTTGATAATCAATCTTAGAAATGATCTTTGATAAATAAGAAATAAAAAAATATAAAGAATATATAAAAGCTTGATACTTAAGAACCTCATTTTAAAGACAATACAAAAGAAATACCTTGTATAATATAATAGAATTTTAAAGTAGTTTATTTTAAAATAAATGATTAAAAAAGGAATCACAATACACAAATTTCCAAAAAAAAGATCAATAATTTTTTATATACAATAATAAGATTTAGATATACTTGAATCTTTATTTGATTGGAATTATCTAGAGTATAATTCCAGTAATAAATCTATTTTATCAAACATATTAATGAGATTCAAAAATAAAATTTTTGAAGTAAAGATTAAGGAAAATATGACAATAATTTTGTACATAATTTATTATAGAAAAAAACGAATTATATTTATATTGCAATGAAAGATTGCTTTAAGAAAAAAAAATTCAATATATGTAGCAGATCTACAAGTATTGCAATATAAGCATAAATTTTATCTCATGCATGTCTAGAACTTTACTAGTTTAATTTTATAAGAAAGGACAAGAAAGGTGAATATAGAAAAGAGTATATTCAGTTTAATTTACTCCAAACAACATGCACTATTTTTTATTTCATGTTACAATTCAAAGACACAATGCAAAGAAACTTTACAAATGCATAATTAAAATAAAAAACCTTATCAACAAAACTAATAATAGCAATGATAATAAAAACCAAGTTCAAAATTTTCTTCAAAATCAAACTACATAGTCCACTTCTTGCAATGCCGTAGGGAATGGATGCTCTCCCGCTGAGGTAAAAAGCATGCGTTGAATGATGATTAAAATAATCTTCTAATGATGCATCAGAGCTCTGCCTGCAACACGGTTCTGCATTGTCAGACAGACAGTAAAATTAGTAAATGTACAGACACAATACTCGTGGATGAGCTCCATTCACTCCATCTGCGCTGAAGGGAACATGGATGAAACGGATGAATTCGGATGAAATACGTGCAGCAACTAATGTAGTAACGAAAAAGATAAAGCCTGACACCGAGCTGCCGCGTTGTTGATGCAGACTGGTGTGGACCCGCGTCTATGAATCCTCTTACAAAAGCGATCGTTTGGTGAAAAAGCAAGCACTTCAAGCTGGCTGGGATACAAGTTTCCAGAGTGCATTTGCTCTATCGCCAGTCGCGGAGTTGAGCTGTTCGCAGAATCTAGTGCGTCACGTTTCACGACGCTGCTCTCTGCTTGGAATGCTTGTTTTTTCATCAGCATTTGATGGTTTCAGAATTTGGTTTCTAGATGTGTCAGTGAGATTAACGGGGAGGGGATTCGGTGGAAATTGCCGAATGAGGAGTGGTTTAGCTGCCCACGGTGATTCGCAGTCATTCTGAGAACGATTACTCTTCTTCGCTCACTCTTAGGTTTTCGGAGATTATGATGAGACTGACGGTAGCCGGTATGTAGTGTGTGTTGATTGAGAGTTGAGTAGCTGCTGACATTGACCGACAAACATTCTAACAAGTATCACCGTTGTTTGCTTGCTCTGGTGTGCTCGAAAAATATCAGCAGTTGGTTCAGGTTTTGGTTTGTCTGCAAATTTTGTCGGCGGAAGAGTGGTATTTCTACAGACTTTGATTCACAATCAGTGTAATAACTATCACCGCTCGCTCATTCTAAGGTGTTGGGAAAGTGCGGCCAGCTTGTTCAGGTTTCCACCTCGACATAACGTGAGACAAGCTTTGCTTCCGTGTGCTGGTGGCGCTTTTGGAGATCGTTGCTTCGCAACCCTCGCTTGTTGTGTATCGTGTCTGGATACGATGATGCCTGTGTGGAAAGCCTTCCGCTCCACACCTCCGAAGGACATTTCGGTGAGAACCGCCGTGGCAAAGCCGAGTCAGGTCTTCGATACTGAAGTCGTCGTGGTGAATACTGGGGGCAAATGGCAGGTGAGAACTTTGGTTTATCTTGCCGGAGCTGACTTCGAGAATAGCTATTATCTATTATCTATGTAGGCATGGAGAATAGCTGTTCCTCCGATTCTTCAGGGTGGTCTTTCCTTAGATGATTCTGATGTGGTTTGTTTCTTTCAAGTTCAGAAAATCAAGGACATCAAAACGAGCTTGAGTATCATTAACAGCTGGCGTAAAAATTTAGACGCTGGGCAAATTAATAAGACGGTTACAGTGGTACTAGTTAACACAAGCAAGACCAAACCTACGTTAAACGTATTTGAAATCGCCAGAGACACTGCTATCAAGGCAGACCGATCCAACCAAAAGAACCGAAGCTTCTTCAAGGATAAGCTGCAACCTAATGAAGAGGTGAGCCCAACACCTATCATGATCTAATGTTACTGCGATTGAAAAAACTCTAATTTTATAGTACGAAGCAAACGTAGAGATCTCAGCTAGAAAAGGGATTGTAGATTGATTTTGGGGTTCAAGGAAGAATCATATTTAGAACATTATAAAACTAGAACATGCTTGCTGTTTACGTTGAAAGACAACCTGATCTAGAAAAAAATTTCTTTGGTATTTCTTTTTTTAGAAGGTGATTAATTATTTCATTCCTCATTTTTATTGAATTTCCCGACTTTATACAGTGCAGTTTATTGCTTTGTCGAATATTACTCATTCATTCATTCATTCATTGTTTTTTTTCATTTTTTTTCATTTTTTTTCCATCAATTAAGTCCTGGTTCTTTTCACTTGATTAATCAATTCCGATATGCTACCCTTTAATTCACTTGCACACAAACGATTTGAAGTCGCATCTTGTAAGATCTCATAGTCCAAGATATTGAAGAGCAGGCTTCTTATTTTATTTTTTATGTTTTATTTTTATGAGTTTCTTCAACCGTTTTCACTTTTGGATTGTTTTCATATGCCACATCCAATTTTGTTCACACTCAGTTAATGCGTGCAGGTACAACCGCAAGCTATTACACTTGCTCACCAAAATGGACAGTTAAAGAACCTGATACCATGTCTTCATCCCGAGGCCATTGTGATTATATTATGTGCGATGCTTCACTGCGGCATCCGGGTACTTCTAGTTGACCCTCGAAGTATGCCTCTGAATCATTAGCTGTAAAATGAAGCAGGGTGAACCTGATTCCGATCATCTCCACTTGTTTTTGTTTAGTTACAGTCCGATAAGTATTGCATGGCAAACGAAGTTTATTACTCATGGTCGCTCCTTTTTTTAAAATAACGTGCCCCTTCTTGCTTGCGATATTCCAGAAGGAGCCCCCGAAGAACGCTACTGACGTGATTTACGCTGCAGCAATTCTGTGTGCCCTCGGGAAATACAGAAAAGGCAAGTGTACATCTTATGTAATCCTTTTTCTGCATGACTTCATTTTTATGTGTAGATGTTCGTTACGAATCAGACCTCATGTTGTGTTTTAGGACACAGGGGACGGATTCCACAAACTAGTATTCTATAGATTTCAGAGGTTTTTTATGTGGGTGCATGAAAATTTTGCATGTATCTACATTAAGAAATGTCGAACAACTGTTCCTTAGAGAGGCCAATTGCTCCTGCACTGAAAATTACTGTGTCATGTCTCTTCAGTATGCAAACCTTCAGGTGCGATCCGTTGGCTAGACAGAAATCACACGGCCTTGTGTACGAAGGTATTTACATGCGTCCCACAAAAAAGACAACGGTGTCCAGCATTTTTCGTGGGAAACTTACCTTTTTCTTCTCAATTCAGAGCTTCACAATTCACAACTCCTGACGTACTTTTATGCTTGTTACCAGAGTATTTTGCTTGGCTTCATTGGTCTAGCACATATTGGTGCAGTTCAGGCTGAGGGTTCGGCAGAGAACATCCCGAGGTAGATACATAGAAGCTTGATCCTTTGTCAGCAAATGAAGAGTACGTTTTCTTTGTGCTCAGAATTTTTGTGATGCATTTGACGAACGCACTGAATCCTTCGCTTGGATCATGCAGCAACTCAGGACATGCAAACTTTGTTGGAGACGGTGATCATCTTCAGGAACAATTTCTGGTACATTACATGGTGTTCCTCGGTGGCTCATCAAGTTTCCTGACATCGGATCATTATTCGTGAACTAACACAGTTGTTGATAATTTTTCTTCACTTTACAGATAGCAGCGGCATTAACGGCTGTCGGATTATTGTTGTGGTTTAATCTAAATGGTAATAATGAGACCTAACCCAGTCCCTAGTCACAGTTTTGAAGAGACCATGCATTTGTGGCTACTGTATTTCAAGAGCACTTTATCTCTTGCAAAAGTCTGAGGCGGTCAATCAGTTCACACGCTCTTTTTGAAAAAGTCAGTGGGTGGCATCTGGTTTTGTGTTTCAGGGTTTCTAATGTGGTGCTAAGCGTGAACTCTATTACCACTTGCCTGTGTAGATGCACCACCACAGGTTCCACCACCACAACCGGTTGCACAACAGGTTCCACCACCACAACCGGTTGCACCACAGGTTCCACCACCACAACCGGTTGCACCACAGGTTCCACCACCACAACCGGTTGCACCACAGGTTCCACCACCACAACCGGTTGCACCACAGGTTCCACCACCACAACCGGTTGCACCACAGGTTCCACCACCACAACTGGTTCCACCACCACAACCGGTTGCACAACAGGTTCCACCACCACAACTGGTTCCACCACCACCACAGGCTGCACAACAGTTTCCACCACCACCACAGGTTGCACAACAGTTTCCACCACCACAGGTTCCAGCACAACAACAGGTTGAAGTTGATATTGTGGAGATCCTGGCTATGAATCCTGAACCATTCAAAAAGAATAATGCTATGCTGGAAATTCACCCAGCGATCGACGAGTAAGCGGAGCATCAAACTTGTGCTGATATGCAGTACTTTGTCAGTATAATGTTGGTGTTATGGGTGGTCATTTATTGCAACGGTAATTGATGAGTTGCTGAGCCAGTGTACATTCAGAGTTTGTACTTTAAATAATGTACACTATAGTGGCTTAATATATTTTTAAATTTTGCAAGATTGGTATTTTTATATGTGTTGTTTAATATTCTTGTTTCTTTAAATATATATTTTATTCAAGATTTTAAGTATGGTTAGATTTTTAATATTAATGTTATAATTAACATTCCACACATATTGAGCTTTAATAAACAAATCTTCAAACAAATCTCCAAATTAGATTCATGATGAATATTGTATAATAAATTTTCATTTCTAGTAGATCTAGTTTATATAGAGTGTACTCCCTTGCTTATTTAAAGATGAATATTGTATTATAGATTTCTATTTGTAATAGGTTTAGTTTAGGTTTAAGGTTTTGTGCATGTTCACATATGAATATTGTATAATAAATTTTTATCTATAGAAGATCTACTTTAAATAGATGATTATATTCCATATCTATTGCCTAAGTAATAGATAAAAGATTCATAAGGAGGTAGATTTATGATAGCCTATAAACAGTGTATAAAAAGATTGTATGTTTTTTTATTAAAAAAAGAGAAGTTAGAAGTTCCAACATTTAACAGTAGCAAAGCTTGCATACAAAGAGAAGTTAGATCTTGTGACTCATCTATAAAATGCCCCTTCTTATTATGGACATATTTCAAGTTATCACTTTTTAGAACCTTTTAGAATCTTTTGTAATCTTTTGGAATCTTCTTCAATCTTCTAAAACCTTTTAGAACCTTTCGTAGTCTTTTAGAATCTTTTTCAATCTTCTAAAATCTTCTTTAGACTTCTAGAACCTTCTTCAATCTTTTAGAATCTTCTTTAGTCTTTTAGAATGTTTATTAGTCTTCTAGAACCATCTAAGATACTTTTAAAAGCTTCCATAGATGCTTCATAGACTTCTAGAAACTTTTTAATTTCTTTTGTAGTCAGAATCTTTTATAGATGTTTCCATCAAGTTGAAGAAGCTTCTATAGAAGATTCAATAGAATATAGTCCTTGCAGTATAAATAAAAGACAAGACCAAGATTCATCTTAGTCTTGCTACCACAAGTTTTGAAGCAATTTAAAGTATTACCTTGTCTTTTGATATTAATCTAGTTCTTGTTCTTATCAATCATCTAGTTTTTTGTTCTTGAAATCAATCTAGTTTTGTATTCTTTTTTTAATCCATTTGTTAATCCGTTGTCTTACATCTTTGACAATTTGGCAAGATTATTAAGTGATTATATCAAAGCTTTGATCTCTTGATAGAAAGTGGATTATTCCTTTTCTTGAAGATACTATTATGTTGTCATACTATAATTATTTATAATATATAAAAACAAGTCAAAATACATAATATGTTCATAAGCTCTAATATGTATTAGAATGGTTAGTAAAGTATTTAAAGGAGTTGATATAAGAAACTTTATTTTTATTTTTTTACTTATTTTGATTATGGCATTTAAATTATATAGGACCTAAATGTTTAGTATGAAGCCTTGAGAGGAGATTGAGATCCAAAGATGAAAAACTAAACTACTAAGAGGCTTATTTAGAAGAATAAAAGCAAGGTATGATCGGATGAAGGTAAGGGGTGAAGATCTTCATCTCTATTGATCAATGGTCATATCCAATAAGCTTTTAATAAGCTATCTATAACAAAAACAAGGATTTTAGTAATTCTAGAGAGGGCATTTAAAATCAAAGATTAGGATTAGAAAGCTTGTTTTTTTTATTATAATTTTGGTATATAAATCAAGAAATTTAGAATTATTATAAGAGAGGAGTAGGCTCTTGAAGTTAAAATATACAAATTGTACCTACTATTATTCTATTAAAGATTTGAAGAATTATACAAGAGCTTTTAAAGATTGGAAGGTGCAATTGAAGAGGTGATTTTAAGATCTATATCTTATATTGAAGAATTATTATATTTGAAATTTAAAAGAAGGAGATATTAGAAGTTAAAGACAACAAATCCAATTCCAAGGCAATAAATAGTCTATTTTATTGATACTAATGATATCTACCATATCTTAAGCTTTTGAACAAATTTTCAACTAAATTTTAAAAAAAAGATGAATTATTATATTAAAAAGCTATATACCAATTTTTATGGCGTTTGGATATTTAATTTGTAAGATATGAAGAATTTAGCATGTAGGTGTGTGTAAACAAGGGTTTAAAGCTACTTATAGGATTTTGGCAATATTTAAAGATTAACAATGAATCAATAGTTAAAATTTGTTATGATAGTTGTTAAGAGTATATCAATATTTTATATAAAATTTGAGTACTTGTAGATAGTCCGATTTAAAGATATGTACTATTAAAATTTAAGAAAAATCTCTTTTAAGGTTAATGAAGGATTTAGTATATTTTGCTATATTTTAGAGATTTTAGAGTACTTGAAGCTTGTGTACTTGATGTAATGGCCCTTTTTAAAGATAATTTTATATAAATTTGGAATTTTTATCTATCTTGATACTTGATTGAAAAATTAGTGACAATCAAAAGCCTAATGCTTTCTTAAAGCAAATTTTCTCTATCTTAACAATATTTTAGAAGAATGCAAATTATTATCCTTTAGGCTGATTTGCATACTTGGTATAATTTGATCTTTCTTTGAAAAGAGTAGATTATTTTTTTTTAAAGATATATCACTATATTTTAAAGATTTTGGATTATTTTTTAAAAATTAATATTATTTAATAATATTTTTTTTAAAATTAAAAATACTACATTAAAAGCTTGTTGATTTTTTCTTTGCCAATATAGAAGTAGATCAAGTCATAGGAGGTATATCTTTACAAACAAAGAATAGAGTGGCAATTCTTGCAGATCTTTGAGCTCTTTTAGATAATATATAAAAAAAAAATTGGCATTCTTTTATAATTTAAAAAATAAAAAATAAATAAAAATCACAAATAGAATTAATATTTGAAAAAATTAAACAAAAGATTTATAAATTATAGCAAGAGATTATTCAATTGAGGAAAGCAGATAGTAAACAAGCTATATATATGATGCTTATAGAAATTCCAAAAATTGTTATAAAAGAGCCAAAGGCTTATATGCTTGATAAGTTTGATGGAACAAGATCCAATTTTTGAGGTTTTGTATAACAAGTATGGCTCTATTTATGATTATATCCTTCTTATTATTTGGATGGACTTACTCAAGTTGATTTCATAGGCACATTTTTATGAGAATGTGTTCAATCATGATTTATTCCACTATTGGAAAAGAATTTTCTAATCTTATATAATTTGAAGGCTTTTATAGAAAGATTTATTGTTGTATTTGGAGATAGTGATTTGAAAAAAGTAGATAAAAAGAAGATCCAAAATTTATGATAAGCACAATATTCAACTACAATTTATATTGCAAAATTTCAATGACTTACTTGTGATCTTATTTGGAATAATAAGGCTTTTGTGACTCAATTTTGTTATGGCCTAAAAGATGATGTGAAGAATTTATTGATCACAATGCTAAACGTTGAAAGCTTAAAAGAATTCAGGTCTCAAGTTATTACTTGTGACAATCACTTATTTGAATTGTGATAAGATAGGTGATTAATTTTTAGCAATGCCTATCAAGATACAATTGCTACATCTTGAAAAAAATCAGAGAAGCTATCAACATATTTTGAACCCGTGTGGATTGATGCAACTTAATTCAAACTATTAACACCCGTAAAGAAGATTAGACGTCAACAAGAAAATCTATGTTTATATTGTGAAAGGCCTAATTACAAGGCAAAAAATTATTCAAACAAGTATAGGAAATTCAAGGCACAAAGTGTAATATTTGAATTAAAGAAGTTAAGAAACAAAGACGTTCAGCCACAATAAGAACCTTGTAATTGAACACTCATAAATCTAAATTACCAAAAAAATATCTCTTCTTACTTTTGAAACGAATATCTTGTTTTAAGCTTCATATACATATAAGAATCTCAAGACATGAGATTTTTGCTAAAGTCCTTTTAAATAATGGAGCCTCAACATATTTTATGGATAAACATATTGTAGTCAAGTATCTAGGATATAAAACACAAACAATCAAAATATCAAAATATTCTTATATTACTCAATAAGAATAAATAATCACTGAAATATGATATAATATTAAACTAGAATGGCTTTTGCCAAATATAAGAAGAGTAGAGACTTTTGAAACAAAACTAAGAACAAAAAAGGCATTGAGAAGAGTAAAGAAGGCTTCACTCTTATCTCTATATATACTATCTACCTAAGAGCTATGCGACATTGTTCTATAGAACCTCTAACATATATCCAATCTGTAAGACACATGTCCAATTTACAAGATACATGTCAAACTTATAAGATAAGTTTATTATATGTATGCCATGTAATTAGCTTCTTTCACAAGCAACCAACATGTATAATGTATGGTTAATTTATTAGCCAAATATTTAATCGATCAATCACCTATAAATATGAATAAAAATGAAATTGTATCTATAAAGCTTTTAGAAAGCTTTTCTATAAGATATTATAAAATTAATCTATTTTTATTTATTTCTATCTATTCTTTTTATTTAAATAATTATTAGAATAAATTTTATATTTGTGATATTACCTCCCTTTTTAAAAATGAGCTCTACAAAGAATGGTGATTATATGTAGAAGAAGTCCAAGATGTGCCAAATTATATTTGCTATATACTCTAATCTTGATTTCTTTTGAAGGTAGTTGATAGGTTTTCTAAGCCATTGATAGTATCCCATAGCAAGACAAGAGAATCACTCTCATATTTGATTATTATTGAGGCTTTCATAACTTCCTTCAAAAAAAGTATTTGGAATACTGTCAAGAGTAGTTTCTACTTTCAAAAGTATTATCAAAGACCAAGAGTCTCTTCCAAGGTCGTGATATCAAACATGTTGTATTTTACCATCAATTAAAGGAAGAATATGTTGTTCTTGAGAATCTTTATTTTTATTCAATTATCTTGAAGGTTATCACAGTCATAATGTTTCGTTTGATAAGTTAGCAAATGATAGCTTTTGAGTTGAATTTGTTGGTGATTAATTCTCCATCTCTTTAATATTGTCATATTATATAAAATCTTGCTTGAGAATACACCGAGCACTTAATTGTGGAGGATAAAATAAAAAAATCCAATAATAAGTTTTAGTATTTTTAATAAAATTATATATAATTCTTATTCTCAATTATTTTTATATATTATAAAAAAAATATTTAATTAATTTTTAAATTTTTAATTAATTATAAAAAAAATATAAAAAATCCTCAATTTTTTTAAAAAAAATCTTAAAGAATTAATAAAGAATTTTTAAAAAATATTAATATAGAATTTAAAAGAAATATCTAAATAAAAATCTTTTTAAAATATTAAAAATAGAAATTATAATCAAATTATAATAAAATTCTAGTCAAATCTTAATTAAATCAAAGTCAATTCTTAATCAAATTTTAAACAAATCCTAATAAAATTTTGATCAAATCCTAATCAAATCCTAAATCCTAAATAAATCTTAATAAAGTTCTAATAAAATCTTAATCAAGCCTTAGTAAAATCTTAATCAATCCTAAATCTTAAACAAATCCTAATGAAATCTTAATCAAATGTTAAACTTTAAATAAATTCTAATCAAATTTTAATCAAATTTTAAATCCGAATTAAATTCTAAATCCTAATCAAATTCTAATGAAACCTTAGTTAAATCCTAAATCCTAAACAAATCTTCATAAAATCTTAATCAAATCTTAAATGAATCCTAACAAATCTTAATTAAATCCTAATAAATCCTATAGTAGATTGAAATCTCAATAGTTAATGATTGATCTATTGATTTTGACTTAAAATTTATGAATCTTTCAAAAATTAAATTAATAACAAGTACAAAATTTTTGAAGAAGATCCTACTTACTAAATAAAAGATAAATCTAAAATTTTGCTAGGATGTAGGTTGGCCTCTTTCTCCAATCTTGATGTCAATTTTCTAGTACAAATATCTTCTTCTTGTATCATTCAAATACTTTAAAATTTATACATATGTAAAAAATTAAGTATATTCTTATATATATAATTTTCATTTTAATCTAATTAATAGATTGATGAATATCTTAAAACCTTATTAACCTTCAAAATTCAATTTTTAAGACCTTGATCTATTTGAATTTCAATAACCATCAATATAACTATTCAATTAAGCTTTTATTTATGACATACATTCAACACAACTATAATTATAAATCCAAAAAATTTCACCTATACATCTATTATCAAATTTTTAAAATTTTTAAAAATATTAACTCTTTTTATTTCTAAAAAATTTGAGTTAGCCAAAACAACCTTGATTTTACAAAGCTCTTATAAAGTCAATATCTATCCAAATCATTTCAAATTAATGTTTAAAATAATTCTTTAAAGTCTGCTCTCAAATTCCACTCTTCAATCTACAAAAGAACTCTCTATTTGTTGTAAGCATGTGGTTTTGTGCCTCAAGGTCTGATTTTGACCCAAGTTCACAATTAGTCCTCTCTAGATATCAATTCTTATAATATTAAGATAAATTTTATTAAAATTTATTTTTAATTCCTTTCTAAAGATGCTTATATTAATTATTTATCTCATTTACCTTGATTTAGCTCATTTACGCCCCTACAAAATAAATAGAAGACTCTTCTATAAGAAAACAATATTAATATTTTTTAATTTTTACTACCTTCTTGTCTATTATTTATATTTTTTTATTATATCTTTTTAATTAGGCTCTTTTATAATAAAATCCATATTCTTATCTTTTATTATATATTTGTGTTATAATATAATAATATTAAAAATCCCAAAAAATAATAAATAATGATATATGATATTTCTATTAAATTTATTTTATTTTATAATAAAGATTTATTTTATTTTAATTTTGATAGATGTTGTTGATGAAATGAATTGACTTTGATTGATATATTTGCTAGATTCCTAGATGGCTTCCATGTGCATTCACTATTATCATATCCGCAGCAATCTATAAGATATTCCAACCTATTTTGATGTTGTTTCAAATCTAAGACTTCCTTTACCTCAAATTCTTCATTAATATCCACTTCTATAGGAGGCGGTGGCATTTATTTCTTTTCTTATATATCCATTGTCTTATATACCTCAAGCAAAGATACATAGAATGTAGCATGGATTTTCATAAACTCCACTAGATATAATCAATAAGTAATTAGATTAAGTTGTTTATAAATTAAATATGGTCTAAGCCTATGTAATCTAGCTTGTTATAAGGACAAATAATCTTGATATTATAATAAAATAGTGTCACGGACATAAGATTTATTCCAGTAATTATCTAACTAATATAGACTAATAGAAGTAGGTAAAATAAGTTGATAGAGAAGCTTCCTAGAAGCTTCATAGATATAGAATCACCTTTATATATGTCTATAGGTGATTGATAGGTTAGAAACTTGGTCAACAAGCTAGCCACATGGCGCACATGTTGGTAGCTTGTGGAAAAAGCTAGCCATGTGTCACACATGTTGGTAGCTTGCAGAATAAGTCAAGTACGTGGCACATATGTGGAAAACTTGTTGTGCAAGTTTGACACATGTCTTGCAAATTAGACACGTATATGAGGTCCTATAGAATATCGCCACTTAGCTCTTAGTTAGATAGTATTTATAGAGGCAAGAGTGAAGCCTTCTTCATTCTTGTCAACTCCTTTCTTGATTCTAGTCTAGTTTCAAGAGTCTTCATATTTCTAGTCTTTGGCAATAGCCATTCTAGTTTCAAGAGTCTTCATATTTCTAGTCTTTGGCAATAGCCATTCTAGTTTCCCTTTGAATATATATACTTTTTGATTCCTATTTTGTGATTTTTCTTTGATACAGTTTTCATTAGATTATACATCTTTTCTAGTTCATGTTCTTGATAGATTGACAAGAGTACATATACAGTATCAAAGCTTTGTCTTTTCTTGATTAAGAGTGGATTATCCCTTTCTCTTGATAAGAGATAAGCATTTTAGAAGTTGTGGAGTACCCACTTTTAAACTAATATTGTTTCTAGAATTTTTTCTATTGAGTGTGTTATTCTGTATTTCTTGAAGTGAGAGTAGACATCTTCCTTCCTATTATATTATCATGGCAGAGCTTGTGGAAATGAAGAGTGCAATGGCATAAATATAAGAACAAATGAGAGTGCTAATGCTTGTAATGCATCAACTCAGTTTACCACCACAAGGAGCAACAAGATTAGCAGGAAGTGAAGATATAGAGATGGTTGGAGCTATGTCAATATCTACACCAAACCATACTACCTCACTTATGATGGAACACCGTTCAAACATTAGAGAATCAAAAATTAATTTACTTGAGAAGTTTAATGGCACAAGATCTAAGTTTCAAAGATTCATCAAGCAAGTAAAATTGGTGATTGAACTTCAACCTCAGAGTTATCCTATGCAAGGATTTCAAGTTAGGTTTATAAGAGCGTTACTTTTGAGATCTGCTTTATTGTGATTTTCATCTTTTTTTGAATGACGTGATCCAATATTGAATAATCTGGAGGCATTTTTAGCGGAATTTTGATTTATGTATGGAGAACATGATGCAATCCGTGTTACAACCAACAAGATTTGTATCCTACAACAAGGCAATCGATCAATGTCATTATACGCTTCAAAATTTTAACAACTAGCGATTGATATCAAGTGAGATAATGCTGCATTCATCAGCCAATTTTTCTACGGATTACAATATGAGGTAAAAAAATTAATGCTCAATTTATTCGATTCTCAAACATTGAGTCAAGCAATTGATTTTGTTGTGAAGTGTGACAATCGACTTTTTGAGTTTCGATCTGAGAGTCGTACAAGAGAGCCTCAACGTTATTATTCAATGACAATATCAACGTCCTCACAAAACGTACGTTCAGAAGTAGAAGACATGCAAATTGATACAATATGTTTTAAACCTCTTATTGAACAAGAAAAGGTTCGACGTCATCAAGGAGGATTATGTTTATATTGTGGAGAACCTGAACACACCGCTCAATATTCTCTCCTCAGAACCCTCTCCTTGTTTTATAATAGATGTATATTTAGGACCAAAAAAACTATAGAGCCTTTGTCTTATTAGATTCAGAAGCCTCAGCATGCTTTCTAGATGAACAATTTGTTAAAAATTATAAAATACCTTTAGTACAAAAAACTAAACTCATACATATAAAAATCATAGATGGTCGTCCATTATCTTCTGGAGACGTTACTCATAAAATCCATCCTATAAAAATAACAATAGATGGTCATAATAACTATGTAACCTTTAACATAATTAAATCTCTTTCTAATCTAGTTATTTTAGGTTTATCATGGCTAGAAAAATATAACCCTCAAATAGATTGACATTCTCGTAGACTTGATTTTTCTCAGAATGTTATTAAACATCCTGCCGACCAAATAAAAAGCTATAAGTCTAATATAATAAAATCTGTACTTATAGGTACAAAAATATTTATACATGCAACAAAAGAAGGATCAACTTTTGCTATTTATGTCACATCCGTTTCTGATGGTGGAAAGACTTTAAGTAGCATTTCAAGCCAATATTTGGATTATCATGACGTTTTTGAGAAAAAAAATGTAGATATTCTTCCGGAGCATCGTCTATATGATTGTTCAATCGACCTCAAGGAAAGAACTCAGCCACTATTTGGACCAATCTACAGTTTATCTCAAAATGAGCTGGCTGAACTCAAGGCATATATTGACAAGAATTTAGCCAAGAATTTTATATGCCATTCTAAATCTCCATCAGGAGCTCCAATTCTATTTGTGAAGAAAAAAGATGGATCATTGCGGATGTGTATTGACTATCAATGACTCAACAAGATCACAATCAAGAATAGATATCCATTATCTTTGATATGAAGACTCCTTGACCAGTTAAATCAAGCTAAGATCTATACAAGAATAGATCTAAGAAGAGCATACAATCTAATATGCATCATAGAAGGAGATAAATGGAAAATTGCATTTCGAACCAGATATAGATATTTTGAATATAATGTCATGCCTTTTGGACTTACGAATGCACCAGCTACTTTTCAACATCTCATAAATGATGTTTTTCATGAGTTCCTAGACAATTTTGTTGTTTGCTACCTAGACAATATTTTGATCTATTCTAAGAATGTAGAAGAACATAAAGTACATGTTCGTCAAGTATTACAAAAACTTAGAGATGCGAGATTGTACGCTAAGATGGAAAAGTATGTATTTCATACTACTCAAGTTGATTTCTTAGAATACATCATTTCAAATGATGGTCTCATGATGGATTTTAAAAAATCTAGACAATCATGAATTGAAAGATTTCAAAGACGGTAAGAGATGTCCAATGCTTTTTGGAATTTGCCAATTATTATTGGATCTTCATCAAAGACTTTTCTCAAGTTATAGCTCCATTTACATGTTTGACTTATAAACACAAATTCTAATGGAATCAAGAAGCGGAAGCAGCATTTGAAGCTTTGAAGACATAGTTTATTTTTGTACCAATCGTGTATCGTGTTGACTTTTCCAAGGCATTTTTTATGAAAACAGACGCATCAAACTTTGTCTTGGGTGTGATTTTGTCACAAATGGGAACACATGACAAACTTCATCTAGTAGCTTTTCATTCAAGAAAATTCTCAACAGTTGAGATCAATTATGAGATCCACAACAAAGAACTTTTTACAATCATGGACTCCTTTCAAGAATGGCGTCATTATCTAGAAGGTGCTTCTAGTCCAATCACCATGTATACGAATCACAAGAACATTAAGTATTTCATGTCGACATGCATGTTGAATCGTCGTCAAGTTCGTTGGAGTATGTCTTTGTCAAGATTCGAGTTCATTATCACTTATTGGCTAAAAAATAACAAGATTTGTTTGATATCTTTTTTAGACATTTTTATTTTGCACCAAAAGAAGGAGATGTAGCTTTTGAGCAACAAAAAACGGCCCTCTTGAAATTGGAGCAATTTCATCTTTGAGCAATGAAATCAACATTGACTGTTGATTCAACTTTTCTCAAGCAAATTCAGTCAAGTATGTTATGAGACCTTCTTGTTCATGATATTAAGAGTAATTCTTCTAAGATTCATGATTCTTCTAAATTTGAATTCAAGAATAACCTACTATATTTTGAAAGACGTCTATATATTCCAGAAGGAGAAGCACGTTTACGTGTTCTTCAAGCACGTCATGATTTTCTAACGGCAGGGCATTTTGGATACAACAAGACTTTGGAACTTATATCAAGAGATTTTTGGTGGCCTCAAATGTAGAAGGCAGTCAAAGACTTTGTACAATCATGTGATATCTGCTCAAGATCAAAGTCTCCTCATCATCAATCTTTTGGATTTCTTTAATCATTACCTATTCTAGAACCACCATGGTCTTTTGTTTCTATGGATTTCATCACAGATATTCCAGGCTCAAGATCTTACTACTCTATATTTGTGATAGTAGATTAGTTAACTAAAATGGCACATTTTAGGCCATGCATAAAATCTATCTCAGGTGAAGAAATAGATAAGCTTTTCATTGATAATATCTATCACTATCATGGATTAGCTAAGGATATTATATCGGATAGGAAAACTCAATTTGTATTAAGATTTTGGAGAATCCTTTTCAAGATCTTAAAAGTGGATATAAAGTTATTTTTAGCTTTTCATCCTCAAACCGACGGACAAACAGAGCGTGTAAACCAAGTCTTGGAATAGTACTTAAGGTGTACCATCAACTACAAACAAGATGATTGGATAGCTCTTTTGCCATTTGCAGAGTTTGCCTATAATAATAAGATACATTCTTCTATGCAACAAACACCTTTTTTTGCCAATTATGGTTACCACCTACAACTTGATGCTTTTGACTTTTCAAAAGTTGATAATCTAATGGCAGAAGATTTGATAAATCATTCCAAGCAAAGGCAAACAATCTATTTCCACCACTACTGTTGCCCCAATTAAATAATCCTTTTCAGCTTTCATAGCTGAAACAACTCCCCATAATTCCCTTTTCACTTGAGAATATGCACGTTGGCATGCACTTAAAATCTTAGCTCCAAATCGAACTGCAAATCTATGTCCATTTGAATCATCTTGACCCACTGCCCACCCAATGGCAATTGGACTAGTATCCACTGTAAGAATCACTGGTCTATTGCACTTATAATCAATTTTTCTCAATAGTGGAAGTGATATTAATAATTCCTTCAATATCTGCATTACTTTGATATGCTTTTCTTCCCATTTAAAATGATAACCTTTGTATAATAATTCATATAATGGATCCACTATATGAGCATAGTAAGGAATCCAAATACAATAAAATATACATGCACCTAAAAACCTACGCACCTCTGTTAAAGAACTGCAATCTTCTTTTATTCTTCTAATTGCATCAACCTTGGCTAGATTTAGTTTTCTTCCATAAAATCCACATAAATGTCCAACAATTATAACTTCTTGTATTTCAAATATAGATTTTATATCTGATAATGTAAGATGAACTTCTTCAAGCCGAATCAATATCTTTTCACAATCTTGTATATCATTGATAACATACTTGTAACACCCCTTTTTATCTAAAGTTTCATCCTTATCTTCTTCGTTGCACCCTTTAATAGGAACATCATCTAGAAAAGGCATAGTCTTTTCAGGAATAAAATCCCTCAATACCTTATTCATCCCGCTCATCATATGTGCAACTAAATTAATAGCACCTTGAAGAAGAGTACACATTTTAATCAATCCAAGTGGAATTCTCATTGTTATCATGTATCTACTTTCTTTTGCTAGTTGAAACTGGTCATAGCATGAATATAGGTCACCTATTGAATAAATTGCCCTTCTTGCAAATCCTTCAGCAAATTCATCTACTATTGGTCCAATTCCTGCATTTCTGATAGTCACTGCATTAATTGACTGCATATCTTGAATAAATCGTAATGATCCATTTTTCTTAGGCATTGTAAATGATTGGCTAGAATATAATGCAAAAGAAGGCTCCAAAATCTTCATCTTTACTTTTTCTTTTAATAATTCTATCAAACTCGGTAAATGTGCTCTTGGCATTAGAATTGGCCTCAAATTCCAAGATACATGTGGTATAGTAAAAATAACCATAGGAGTTACAATATTTGGATCCACACACCTAATTTCATGAGATTCAAAGGCAAATGATTTACCTCGTTTTGCTAGCATTTCTTTGAAGAACACAATTTCCTCTGGCAACAAAGAACCATCAGAACCAATCTTTAATTCTTCAAAAGTTTCTTCAATAAACTTATGCCCAATATTTCTTGGATCCCTCAAGCTCTTTTCTCTTGAAGCTCTTTCTACCTGTTCTTTACAGTCTTTTGGCAAAGGCCCAGCAACGGGTTTTACCTTCTTATCTACTGTCTTGTATTTTGTTTCAATCATAATCTCTGGCATTTGAAAAGATTCAATCATATCATAAACTTCTTTTGAATGAATCTGTATAATTTTATCATCATCACCTACTCCAATAGATGTAATTAATTCTAAAGGATCTTCTAATCCATTTTCTTCATAAATACCAATAATCTTTTCATCATCTTCTAATATTTTTAATCCATATAATTCTCTTTCAACATCACATAATCTTTTTCTTTCATTTCTTTTTAGATCCTCAATCCTCTTATACATAACACTCCCATTTTCAAAAATGCCAATAAATCCTGTATCAAAGGTACATATATCTTGCGAGAGTACCTCCCCTTTTGTACCTCCATAATCTCGCTTTATAGTGGTACTCCTCAAAAATCTGTAAATTCTTCAACAATTCTTGGTAATGATTTCTCTCTCAATTTGTCTCGATTACGTTCATGATTTGGGGGAACAGTCAAAAATTGTAGTGCCTTTTTTCCATCTTTACTACAAATCCGTGCATAAGTTGATCCATCATTGAGGACTTTTGTTTCCATTTGAGTCGCGATAATGTACGATTGTCCCAATATAAGAGAATAAGTTGTTGCATCTTGAACAAAGAAATTTTGTTCCATTGCAACATCACCAATCCAAACCTTCACATCTGGACAAGCACCATACAACTCACCTTGTGTATTATTAGTCGCATGTATTATCCATCCATGCTCCATATCAATTGGCCACTTCTGTTTCATGTAAAGATCCTTAGACATAAGATTTATTTCTGAACCATGGTCAATCAAGGCAACAACTGGCTCATCTATATTTCCAAACTTTACTAATGCCTCTATAGTTGCTGTAGTCTAATGCTTTTGAATATAATGACTCAAAATTTCTTTCTCCTTATCACTTAGATCATCAAAACATGCTTCTTGATTATAATTCCTTCCTCCATTTATTGATTGTTTATAACAGTTGCCAATTTCATCTTCTTCATCTTCACATATATGTGCATCAATAGCATAATTTGATCCAGATTCACCCATTAATTGCCTCTTTTGCTTAATACTGTCAATAATGACATCATGGAATTCTTTCTTTGCAATATCCAATATTTCCTTCCATGTGAATTCAACTTTAGCATTGAGGACACGTTCTTCAAGCACTCCCTTTAAATCTGTTGCTGCTTCAATATCAGAAAGAAGTTTGTAAGCCATTGACTTACCTTTTTTTCCTAAGTCCTTTGATTTTTCTTTTGAAGATATTGAAGCATCTTTTGTTGGTAATTCGTGTGATGCCATCTCACAAGTCTTATCTCTCTGAGTCTATCTTTTTGAAGAATTCCCTTCTCTTGTATCGTTAGAATCTTGTCTTCTCTTTTCTTCTATCAAGGCTTCATGTTGATCTTTAGCAATATAGGCATGTATTGATAAAGCTTCTACAGGATTCTCTCAACCCGTAGTTCTACAAATTATTGCAGCAGTCTTTAATAAAGCTTCTCGTGGCATCTTCTTCTTATGCATTGTAGAAATGGTAGAAGACCAAATTCCACTTGGTTCAATATTTCCAAAAAATTCTTGCTTAGCATTATCATCCACTCTAGTACCATAATTTGTAATTTCCATTACTATAATCTCATTTGCTGCCAAATAATCCTTAACTAATGCTTTCATACCTCCCTTATTAAAGTTGATTTGGAGAATATCACCAGTATCTTTTCACACGACCTTTCCATCTTTCTAAAAAACAATGCCTTGTTGGACCATTTCATTAAATTCACCACAATCTTTTCAAGAATGGGAATCATTATCACACCAGATGCATCTTTGCACATACCCTTGCTTAAAAGTAGATTTTGAATTCATTACAGAAGTCTTCTCCTCAAGCCTTGCAAATTTAATTTGAAGATCCCGCATTCCGCATATAAGTTCTTCAATATCCATATCTTCTTTCTTTGACGTAGTTGTTGAAGGTTGAACAATAGGTACCGTCAACCGTGAAGTGGGCACTTGAGTTTTAGGTACCTGCACCATTCTTTGGATACCTCCCCTATCCTTCTTCCTTTTCTTTTTTGCCAACAACCCTATTGCATCCTTGACCTTCTTACAATTTGTTGTTAATCCTTCATCTTTTTCTGTATCTTTAAGAAAAATCTCCAACCTTTCTTGTAATTTTCCATCTGCTGCTTGAAGAAATAATTCAACCTTGTTTGATTCCAAAGTTACCTTTTCTATTTTCAATAACCGAGAATATTGTCTTTCAAACTTCTTTAATAATTCAGTAGCTTGTAATTTCTTGTTAGAATGCTTAATCCATTCCAAAAATGATTTTTTAGTGACTCAATCAGAGTCTTCTAAGAAATACTCATTTCTCAACGCATAAGAGAATTCTTCCTAAAAGCTTCCAAATTGCTCTGTAATTGATTTCACATGTTTTCTTATCTCTGGTATTGTAGCAAGTCCAAATAATAAAATCATGTTCCTTTCAGAGACTCGATTCAATTCTATTTCCCGCATATAACACCTCAAATACTTAAATATGTCCTTTCTATCAAACTGGTCAACCTTGTTAACCACTGCTTGTAGTGCTTTGATTGCCAAAGCCTCCTTTCGATCCTTTTTTTGTTGCTGTTGCATAATTAATGTAAAAGCTTGAAACATATTTGCAATGTTTGGGTCTAAATACATACCTTGTCCACCAGAAGATCCACTTGAAGCTCCACCCAAAGTTCCATCAATAACTCCAAAATCCACCTTTTTGCTTTCTTGTGCCATTAATTCCAAATAACCACAACAAAAGCCAATACCTTCCACCCCAAACTTTCAAGTCGGATTCACCACTTATGTCGTATTACGTATTGTCTCGTTCGGGAATGCACTGGGCACTTGGCTGTAGAAGGTAAAGTACAGTTTACAAATAATCAAGAAACCCTAATAGGTTTCACCCATGTATAAGGAATATAATTCGAGCTTTAATTCAAAAGTGTTTAAAAACACTCCTCTTAGTAAAATCAACCATACATATATCCCAATTACCTTGTTTCCTTTATAATTAAGCAATTTTTATTTTTATTTATAAGCCCTAATCCTAATCAATGAGCTTTGACAAGCTATAATTTTTAATCAAATTGTTTACTTAGTGTAAAATTTTGCACACAAATGCTAGTATAAGCCTTTTACATGCTCAAAAAAATTTAGCCCAACCCAACTTACAGATTGCAAGAAAACGCTCAAAAAGCGCACTAATGATACTCAGCCGCCAACTTGAAGATTGATGCAGAAACTCCAGCGGTGATTTCTCCTTCTTTCATCGTTAACTTCAGCTCAAACTTGGTGTGTAGTTCAATCTTTAAGTCTTCTATATTAGTATATCAAAAATTACGTTGATCCAATTGGTGGATCTTTAGTTATCATAGAAATCCTATCCAACCCTAAACTGCCAACTTCTAACAACCCTTTGTATCAAAACTCAAATATCTCTTGATTGCATTGCTAGATTAATACAAATTTTTGAATACACTTAGCACATCCAACAATTCAGACAATATTAAATTTTGAACCATAGATGCTTCACAAATTTTAGAAATCATTCAACAATGCAAGCCATCATTGTCTTATATAAAACCCAAATCACCAATACAAACCCTGACTTTGAATAGCGATTGCTAAGTCTTCTAAAATCCTATGGTTACAAGCTAAATGCTCCTAAAACCCCTTTCAAGCTAGCTATCCAATCCTAATTGCCGATCTTCAAATGTCCCCCCTCTCTTGCCTTCGGCGGTTATTTTTGTCCCTAGAGGTCTGATTTTGACCCTGTCTCATACCCGATCTTTCTTTGGGTATCAATTCAACTAATTCTAAGGATTTTTAAATTAAATTCTATCCTCAACTTAATCTTAGTATCAACCATAATATTTATTTTCCTTTTCTATCATATTTTTATTAACTTATGGCTTTTCAAAATCAGTAATAGAGTTTGTATAGCCTAGAAGAAAACTTTAACAATTAACTTTTATCTATTAGCTATTAAAATAAGAAAATAATCTAAGAGGCTTCTATAACCCTTTTTTTAAGTATCTTAAGTTTCTATTGAACTAAGATAATCAAATATTAAATATAAATTACTCTTATCTATATCTTTCACTATATAAATGTGCTGCAATACGACATCGTAGACTTGGACTTTTTCTTATTTTTGAACAAATCAATCTAGTTGCATATCAATTATACTTATTAGAATCTATGAAGATCCATCATATATTCTACGTGTCATTACTCGAACCATACAAGACAAAGGATATACAAAGAAGAAGACAAATACCACCGCCTCCTATAGAAGTGGACAACGATGATGAATTCGAAGTTGAAGAGATTTTAGATTCAAGTCGGCGCCAAAATCGACTGGAATATCTTGTGCATTGGCGCGGATATGATATTAATGAATGCACATGGGAGCCATCTAAAAATCTAAAAAATGCACCAATAAAAGTCAATGCATTTTATCGACGACATCTATCAAAGTTAAGATAAAGAATCAAGAAAATCTTTGCTATAAAGCAAAGCAAGTTCTATAAAGGTTTCATCCTATCTTGTATATTGTTTTTTATTTCTTTGGATTTGTTTATGCTAAAGAGATGGAGGATCAACAACCAACGAATTTGGCTCAAGAACCATCATTTGCTGATTTACCAAATGAAACATTACGACTATCACAACCTTTAAGATGACAGAATAGAGATGAAGACCCTTAAGAACAACATGTCCTTCTTTGAATTAATGGCGAAATACAACGTGTTTGGTATCACGACCTTGGAAGAGACTTCTAATGTTTGGTGATATTTTTAGAGGTAGGAACTACTCTTGATGGTATTCCTAATGTTTTCTTTGAAGGGAATTATGAAGGCCTCAACAATAATCAAATAACAGGGTGGTCCTCTCGCCCTAGTATGGAACAATATCGATCGCTGAAAGGACCTATCAACTACCTTCAAAGGGAACAAAGATCAAAGTATGTGGCAAGCACAATTCGACGTATCTTGGACTTCTTCAACATGTAATCACTGCTCTTCATGGAACTCGTCCCTAGAAAGGGGGATAATATCACAGACATAAGATTTACTCCAATAATTATCTAACTAATATAGGCCAATAGAAGTAAGTAAAATAAATTGATAGAGAAGCTTCCTAGAAGCTTCATAGATATGGAATCACCTTTATACATGTCTACAGGTTATTGGTAGATTAGAAACTTAGTCAACAAGCTAGCCACATGGCGCACATATTGGTAGCTTGTGGAACAAGCTAGCCATGTGTCACACATGTTGGTAGCTTGTAGAATAAGTCAAGTATGTGGCACATATGTGAAAAACTTGTTGTGCAAGTTTGACACGTGTCTTGCAAATTAGACACGTATATGAGGTCATATAGAATATCGCCACATAGCTCTTAGTTAGATAGTATTTATAGAGGCAAGAGTAAAGCCTTCTTCACTCTTGTCAACTCTTTTCGTGATTCTAGTCTAGTTTCAAGAGTCTTCATATTTCTAGTCTTGTCTTATCACAAGTAGTCATGTCTTATTACTATTATAAAATTAAAGTTATTATTTATGATAGACATTTACATTGGTTTTTTATTGCTCTTAAGCTTCTTTTAATTGTACCTTCATTGTTGCATGTAGTTTTGACAATTGATTTGCTAAATCTTTTGTTGTAGGATTATTAGCTTTTGAGAAGTCAAAAATATTAAAATATAGATGATAATCATAAGTGGCAAAAAAAAGTGTTCATTAAATAGATAATATATCAAATTATTATAAGCAAATTCTACCAATAGCAAAAAAGTTGTTTAATCATCTTGATAATAATTGATAGTATATTTCAAATATTATTCTAAATTTTAATTTATTTGTTTTATTTCTCCATTAATTTATTAGTAAAATATTAAAGATAGTTTTACATCCACCTTTAATATTTTAAAAAGGATCTTCTAAAATTTTGATACAAATTGGATCCCTCTATTTAATATAATATCCCTTGATAATCGATGATAATAATAGATATTATTAAAGAAGAATTTAATTATTTCTTCACTTGTGATAGACTTTGTGCATAGTAAAAAATGTGCCATCTTGGTAAAATAATCTATAATCATAAATATAGAATCATATAAGCTTAAAATTAATAGATCTATAATATAATTTGTGGAGATAGAAGACTATGGCTATTTTGATATAAATAATGGTTGGAGAAGTCCGTAAGATTGATGACAAGGAGTTGTTGATCTTAAACAAATATTACATGATTGTATAAATTTTTTAATTACTTTTTACATTTGAAGCCACTAAAAATCTCTTGATATTAATTCTAAAGTCTTATCAAATCCAAAATATTATACTGCAAGAAAGTTGTGAGGAGTTTCAAAAGCATGTAGTTGTGCATCACTTTTTGGAATATATAAGCATCCTTTAAAATAAAATAGATTGTTTTAAATTCAAACTTAAAAATATCATGAGACTTAGATGAATTATTTTTTTTATATCATGAATAAAAAGGTCCAAAGACATACTTGATTGAACTTACTTAAAAAAATTGAAAGGTTTTGACTTAATCAAATAAGTTTTTGAAAACTTAGGAGCTGCTATCATTAATTGACTTATTCCTCTCTAGTCAAATCTATGTTCTTGATGCTTTTCAAATAATTGATTATTGTATGTAATAGCTTGAGTAATAAATTATTTCAAAGAATCTATTTTTAACATTATTAATAATAAATCTTTCATGTTGTCCTTCAATCCATAATAAAATTGATTGATAAGGATTTTGTCATTCTACTCTATATTGCAAGTAAGGTTTTAGAATTTGGCAGCATAGATTGTGGTTAATTGTGATTTTTATTGTAAAGATAAGAATTTTGTCTTTACTACATTTTTTTCATTATTTGGAATATATTTGGAAAAAATATATTATACAATAGAGATTTCATACATCATAGAGATTTCATGCATCATTAATGTATTTGGAAAATATATTTTTTCATTATAAATACTTCAAAAAATAAATTAAAACCATAAAAAAATTGTGAATCTTTTTCTATCAAAGGTGCAAATCAAAAAAGATCACTTCCAAATAGAAATGCGCCTATGAATACAACTTGAGTAAATCTATTATGATATTTTAAAAAATATAATTTTAAATAAAACTTGACTTGTTGCAAAAATCCTCGAAATTTTAATCTTGTTTTATGAAACTTCTCAAGCATACTAATCTTTGCCTCTTTTATGTTTATAGAAGTAAGACTTCCTAGATTTAATTATGAGGCTGATTTATTTATTTATTTCAACTGTACAACTTCTTGGTATAGACTCTAGACTTTTTTCATAGACTTGGGAATATTGCTTCTATAATTGATATTAATGATGCATGAAATCTCTATCCTAAGAGTGTTGACAAGTTTTTAAAGATCTACAATAGTTACAAATCTATTTTTACTTCTACTAAGTATAGCATCTATAAATTTTTCTTCTATCTTAGATAACTTAATAAATTTAGAATTTAAATTAGAGGAGGATAATTTACAATTTTTAATATTAAATAAAAAATTTCACAAAAAAGGTGATCTATTCTTTTTAAAGAAAAAAAAAATCAAGATTAAAAAATAAAAAATATTAGTTTTAAAGTAAGTAATCCGCAACCTTCAAACACAACAATAAAAGTGAGATAATCCACTTGCTTTTAAAATACAAAACAAGAAAAATGAATTAGCACTCTTATCAAACTATCAAGGACATGAAATACAAACTATCTAAGTATCAAAATATTCTTGTGCTACTCAAAAAGAATAAAGAATCATTCAAAGATGATATAATGTTAAATTAAAATGGCTATTGCCAAAGACAAGAAGAATAAAGACTCTTGAAACAACACTAGGAACAAAAAAGGCATTGATAAGAGTAAAAAAGGCTTCACTCTTATATCTATATATACTATCTATTTAAGAGCTATGTAGCAACGTTCTATACAACCTCCAACACATGTCCAATTTGCAAGACACGTGTCAAACTTATAAGATAAGTTTTCTATATATGCACCACATAATTAGCTTATTATACAAACTACCAATATGTACAACATGTGGCTAACTTGTTAGTCAAGTATCTAATCTATCAATCACTTGTAGATATGAATAAAGATAAAATCACATCTATAAAGCTTCTAGGAAGCTTTTTTATAAGATATTAATAAATTTATTTATTTTTATCTACTTCTATCTATTTAAGTTATCTAAATAATTATTAGAATAAATCTTATATCTATGACATTAAGTATAATTTAGTATTTGTAAAGAAGATCCATCCTACACATGTAAAAGTCATTGGTGGATGAAACTTAAATCAAGGGATACTATTGAAGAAACCCAATCATTAAAAAAAAATATTAGGAGATAAAGTATCATACATTGTTTTTAAAATTATTTGATGTCCAATAAATCCCATTATCATTGGACTCCTTCAACTTGAATTATATAATCTTAATACTAAATGGAGTCTGCAAAAGATTTTTTTAAGGTCCAAACATCAAAAGAAAAAAAAAGATGCAACTTTATTTTTTGGAACTAAAGCATTTATACAAGCTACAAAGAAAGGAGTTGCATTTGCATTATATGCTATTTCAATAAAAGATCCAACTAGATAATTCAAGCAACATATTTTCAATCAATATCATAATCTTGAAGATATATTTAGAAATAAAAAAAATAAAAAAAAAAATAAAAAATAGACATGTTATTAGAATATTATTCATATATCAAGGATATGAATTAGAAAAAGATGCATAATCTAATGAAAACTATATCAAAGAAAAGTTACAAAATAGGAATAAGAAAGTATGTATATTCAAAGAGAAACTGAAATGGCTATTGCCAAAGACTAGAAATATGAAGAGTCTTGAAACTAGACTAGAATCAAGAAAGGAGTTGCTAAGAATGAAGAAGGCTTCATTCTTGCTTCTATAAATACTATCTCACTAAAAGCTACGTGGCGGTATTCTATAAAACCTCCTACACATGTCTAATTTATAAGACACATATTAAACTTGCACGATAAGTTTTTCACATGTGCGCCCCGTACTTGGCTTGTTCCGCAAGCTACCAACATGTGCGATACATGTGACTAGCTTGTTGACCAAGTTTCTAACCTACCAATCACCTTTAGATATGTATAAAGGTGATTCCGTATCTATGAAGCTTCTAAGAAGCTTCTCAATTAGATATTATTAAATCAACTTATTTTACTTATTTCTATTGATCTATATTAATTAAATAATTATTAGAATAAATCTTATGTCCATGACATTATCTCCCCTTCTAGAGATAAGTTCTATGAGGAGTGGTGATTACATATTGAAGAAGTCCAAGATATGTCAAATTATGCTTGTCAAATATTCTGATCTTTGTTTTCAACAAAGATAATTGACAAGTCCTTTTAGCTATCGATAATGTCCTATACCAAGGCGAGAGGATCACCTTGTTATTTGATCATTGTTGAGGCCTTCATAATTTCCTTCAAAGAAAACATTAGGAACACCATCAGGAGTAGTTCCTACCTCTAAAAGTATTACCAAACATTAGAAGTCTCTTCCAAGCTCATTATACCAAACACATTGTATTTCGCCATTAATTCGAGGAAGGACATGTTGTTCTTAAGGATCTTCATCTCTATTCTGCCATCTTAAAGGTTGTGATAGTCGTAATGTCTCATTTGATAAATCAACAAATGATGGCTCTTGAGCTGAATTCGCTGGTTGTTGATCTTCCATCTCTTTAGCACAAATAAATCCAAAGAAATAACAAATAATTATACAAGGTAGGATGAAACCTCTATAGAACTTGCTTTGCTTAATAACAAAGATTTTCTTGATTCTTTATCTTGATTTTGACGGATGTCGTCGATAAAATGCATTGACTTTTATTGGTGCATTTTTTAGATTTTTAGATGGCTCTCATGTGCATTCACTAATATCGTATCCGCGCCAATACACAAGATATTCCAATCGATTTCGGTGCTGCTTTGAATCTAAAATCTCTTCAACCTCGAATTCTTTATCATTGTCCACTTTTATAGGAGGTGGTGGCATTTGTCTTCTTTCTTGTATATCTACTATCTTATATGGCTCGAGTAGTGACATATAGAATATAAGATGGATCTTTATGGACTCTGGTAGGTGTAATCAATATGCAACTAGATTGATTTGTTCAGAAATAGGAAAAGGTCTAAGCCTATGATAGTCCAACTTATCACAAAGATGAGTAGTCTTGATATTGCGACAAAGTAACCATATCTTGTCTCTCACGTTGAATTGTGGTTGTTCCTTGTAATACGCATTTGTATTTATTTTTTGTCATTCTTGAGCTTCTTTTAATTGCACCTTCATTATTGCATGTAGCTCTGACAAATGATTTGCCAAATCTTTTGCCGCTAGATTATCAACTTTTAAAAAGTCAAAAGTATCAAGTTGTGGATGGTAACTATAATTGGCAAAGAAAGGTGTTTGTTGCATAGAAGAATGTATCATATTATTATAGGCAAACTTTGCTAATGGCAGAAGAGCTATCCAATCATCTTGTTCATAATTGATGGTACACCTTAAGTATTGTTCCAAGACTTGGTTTACATGCTCTGTTTGTCCGTCAGTTTGAGGATAAAAAGCTAAAAATAACTTTATATCCACTTTTAAGATCTTGAAAAGGATTCTCCAAAATCTTGACACAAATTGAGTTCTCCTATCTGATATAATATCCTTAGGTAATCCATGATAGCGATAGATATTATCAATGAAAAGCTTACCTATTTCTTCACCTGCAATAGATTTTGTGTATGGCACAAAATGTGCGATCTTGGTGAACCAATCTACTATCACAAATATAGAATTATAAGATCTTGAGCTTGAAAAATCTATGATGAAATCCATAGAAACAAAAGACCATGGTTGTTCTGGAATAGATAATGGTTGAAGAAGTCCAAAAGGTTGATGACGAGGAGACTTTGATCTTGAGCAGATATCACATGATTATACAAAGTCTTTGACCGCCTTCTACATTTGAGGCCACCAAAAATCTCTTAATATAAGTTCCAAAGTCTTGTTGTATCCAAAATGTCCTGCCATTGGAAAATCATGACATGCTTGAAGATTACGTAAACGTGCTTCTCCTTTAGGAACATATAGACATCTTTTGAAATATAGTAGATTGTTCTTGAACTTGAATTTAGAAGAATCATGAGACTTAGAAGAATTATTCTTGATATCAAGAATAAGAGGGTCTGAGAACACACTTGATTGAATTTACTTGAGAAAAGTTAAATCAATAGTCAATATTGAATTCATTGCTCAAAGATAAAATTGCTCCGGTTTCAAGAAGGCTGTTCTTTGTTGCTCAAAAGCTGCATCTCCTACTTTTGGTACAAAATAAGAACATTGTTGTACTGTAATTACTTATAGTATATAAAATCCATTCAAAATATATAATATGTTTATAGATTTAGATATGTATTAGAATGATTAGTAAAGTAAATTAAAGGGAGTTGGTGTAAGAAACTTTATTTTAGATTTTTACTTAATTTGGTTATGGGATTTAAATTATATAGAACTTTAATATTTAGTTTGAAGCCTTGAGAGAAGGTTGGGGTCTAAAGATGAACAATTAAACTACTAAGAGGTTTATTTGGAAGGATGAAGATAAATAATGAATGAATGAAGATAAAAGGTGAAGTTCTTCATTCCTATTGGTCTATGGTCATGTCAAATAGGCTTTGAGGAGGCTGCCTCTAATAAGAATAAGGGTTTTCTCAACTTCAAGAAGGCCATTCAGAAAGTCAAAGACTAGGATTAAAAAGCTTGTTTTTTGAGCTACAATTTGGGTGTAAAAATCAAGGGATTTGGGATTTTAATGAGGAAGGAGTAGATGCTTGAAGTTAGGGTGTACAAATTGTACCTACTATCACTCTTTTGAGAATTGGAGGAGTTATATGCAAGCTTATGGAAATTGAAAGATGCAACTAGGGAGAAGATTTTAAGCTCTATACTTGATATAGAAGAATTATTATATTTGGAATTTTGAAGAAAAAGATATTGGGAGTCAAAGATAGTAGATCAAATTCCAAGGTAGTAAGTAGGCCGTTTTGCTAATAATGATGGGATTTGCCATATATTAAATTTTTCAATGAATTTTTGTCTCAAATTTTTCAAAAAGGTGTATTATTATGCTAAGAAGCTATACATTAAAGTTTCATAGCATTAGAACTTTTAGATTGTGAGATATAAAGAATTTAATACACAAGTGTTTGTAAACAAGGGTTTGAAGCTACTGCTAGGATTTTGGCAATATCTAAAGATCAATAATGAATCAACTGTTGAAATTTGTGGTGGTAGTTGTAAAAAATACATCAGTACTACATATAAATTTGAAGTGGATTTAGATAGTTGGATTAAAATTTATAGATTATTGAAGTTCAAGAAAAATTCCCTCTCTACGGGGGAATGAGGGTTTTAGAGCATTTATTATGTTTTGAGAGGTTTGAAGAAATTAGGCTTATGTATTGGATGTAAAAGCCCTATGAAAAGATATTTTATACAAATTTGGAGGTTTTATTATACTTGGATCTCGATTGAGTAATTAGTGGCAGCCAGAAGCCCAACATTTTCTTGAGGCAGATTCTTTCTACCATGACAACATCTAGAAAGGACATTGAACAAACCTAGTTTTTTTTCTAGCCAATAAGTGATAATGAACTCGAATCTTGACAAAGACATACTCCAACAAACTTGACGAGGGTTTAATACGCGTACTGATATGAAATACTTGAGGTTCTTGTGATCCATATACACGGTGATTGGACTAGAAGCGCCTTCTAGATAATGATTCCATTCTTGAAAGGAGTCCATGATTGTAAAAAGTTCTTTGTCGTGGATCTCATAATTGATCTCGGCTGTTGAGAATTTTCTTGAATGAAAAGCTACTAGATGAAATTTGTCATGTGTTCCCATTTGTGACAAAATTACACCCAAGACAAAGTTTGATGCGTCTGTTTCCATAAAAAATGTCTTGGAAAAGTCAACACGATACACGATTGGTACAAAAATAAACTATGTCTTCAAAGCTTCAAATGCTGCTTCCGCTTCTTGATTCCATTAGAGTTTGTGTTTATAAGTCAAACATGTAAATGGAGCTATAACTTGAGAAAAGTTTTTGATGAAGATCCAATAATAATTGGCAAATTCCAAAAAGCATTGGACATCTCTTACCATCTTTGAAATCTTCCAATTCATGATTGTCTAGATTTTTTAAAATCCATCATGAGACCATCATTTGAAATG
>JAWRVF010001629.1:0-54664 GCA_036785485.1 Physcomitrellopsis africana | reverse complement strand
CAAGATCCAAAATAATAAAACCTTCAAATTTATATATAAGCCTTTATTTTAGGGCTATTACACCTAATAGATATGTTTTATTTCACAAAAACACTCAAACTATAACAAAATATTCTAAACCCTCATTTATCCATAGAAGGGGAATTTTTCTCAAACTTCATCAATCAATAATTCTTAATCTAACCGTTGAAATCCACTAAAAGTTTACAAGAAGTACTGATGTGCTTTTAAAAACTAATATAACAAGTTTCAACCGTCGATTATTTATCGATCTTTAGATATCATAAAAATCCCAACAATAGTTTCAAACCCTTATTTACAAACACATGTGTACTAAATTCTTCATATCTCACAAATCCAATGTTGAAATGCTATGAAATTTTTATTTATGGCTTTTTAGCACAAAGATTCACCTTCGTAGAAATGTTTAGACAAAAATTCGTCCAGAAACTTAAGATATGATAAAATCCATCACTATCAACAAAACGGCCTACTTACTGCCTTGGAATTCAATGTGCTGTCTTTGATTCCCAATAACTCCTTCTTCAAAACTCCAAATGTAATAGTTATTCCTCATTAAATGTAGATCTTGAAATTCCTTCTCCAACCGCACCTTTCAATCTCCAAAAGCTTCCCTACAACTCCTCCAATCCTCAAAAGTGTGACAACAGGTACAAATTGCACACCTTAACGTCAAGTGCCTACTTCTTCCTCATAAAAACTCTAAATCTCTCAATTTTTACACCAAAATTGTAGTCCAAAAAACAAGCTTTCTAATTCTAATCTTTGATTTTCAAATGGCCTCCTTGAAGTTGCCAAAACCCCTATTCTTGTTGCAGGCAGCCTCCTCAAAGCCTATTGGACATGACCATTGATCAATAGGAATGAAGAACTTCATCCCTTATCTTCATTCATCCTCACTTTGTCGTCATCCTTCCAAATAGACCTCTTAGTAGTTTAATTCTTCTTCTTTGGATCCCAATTGCCTCTCAAGGCTTTATACTAAATATTTAGGCTCTATATAATTTAAAAGCCATAACCAAACTAAGTAAAAATCTAAAATAAATTTTCTTACCCCAACCCCCTTTAATTTATTTTATTAATCATTTTAATACATATTTAAACCTATAAACATATTATACATTTTGAGTGGATTTTACATACTATAAATAATTACAGTACGACAACGCAAGTAAGAAATTTATTGTGAGACGAATAAGAACAGAATCTAAAAAGGAAGCATCGATAGAGTTAGATTAAACCATGGTTGCATGCCTATTGATACATCCAAGTATATCCAGAATTTGACAGACTTTTAATATTTTAAACATATATACTGTTAAAAAAATTGCTAAGAGCACTCACGGGTAATTCGATCAACAGTCCAATGTATCTCTTGAGCTTGTTAACAAAAAAAGAATGTGACACAAAAGAATTAGATATTCCATTGGGTACTTTCCCATTAGTGGATACAGCCGATTTTAATAAGGCTGGTTCTTCAGAATGGCATAAATTGCTTGCCATTAAGAATCAATTTAGTGTGTTTCAAAATTTGTCATTTTCACTTCAACTTCAATCAATAAAATTATTTGTAGATAATAATACCAAATTGAAGAGGCCTGAAAGTTGAAAAAAGATAATTGGAGAAGGCAGTGTTTATTTTAATAAGGAATTGAGTAGAACATTGTCATCTTCAATGGCAACGGGGGGTCTAGCAGTTCCAATTGTGGTTCAAATGGGTGCGGTGGGTGATCACACAACTAGCATAGCTCTATTACCTACTTATAGAAGTTTGCCAGGAGTAGATCCAAAATAACATTTATCTCAATTCTTGACTGCATGCTTAGCCAATAATGGTAGAATTGAAGATATTTGGTTGAGATGGCTGCCAGCGATCTTGAAAGACATGGCATTTGAATGGTATAATTGCCAATCCGTGGATTAATTTTCTAATTAGAAGGCATTAAAAAATATATTTTTAATCTATTTTTGATCAATTGGATTTGATGAACATCTTAGAAAAAGGTCAATGAATAGTAGAATGGTACCAAGAGAAGCAGTGCAATCATATTATGGATATCCTTTGTAAATAGCTAAATAATCAAATGCTTGAGTTGTTTGTTTTGTTTATATTGGTTAATGGACTATATCCACTAGAATTGAAGATGTTTGTGAAGAAAGCCCAACTAGTCACTGTTGCTTCCTTACTTGACCAAGCTAAGGTATGAGAAGAATATCATTATGACCAATTCTTAATCAATGGAGCCACAATGATTCCATGTCAAGGAGTTTATCAAATGCCAACTTGGAATGAAATAATAGGCAGTTATCCAAGAATGATTGATTACGGCGCAAATCCTAATGCTAATGCATAGAAAATAGTTAATACTGTCATGTTGCGAGTAATACCACCAACAATGGCTTAGCTGTAGTTACTATTCTATTTAATATGATTATATCAAATGCATAATATATACTATCTATACATTTTGTATCTAAAATTGTAAAAAGATCGTGACCATGTACGTTTACTTTAATCAGATCTTCTTGATTGTTTGTTGATATAGCATACATCCTTTCTTTGTAGCAAGCAAGAAAAGATTGTGTACCATCAAGCTTTAGAGCCACAGATCCACTTAGTGAGTATGCTTTAATAAGATTTCTAATCGTTATATCAACAGGTTTTGAGAACTTGTAATTATAAAGATCAAGACCAGGTATGATGCTTTTGATTTGCTTGCATAACTCAAGACTTATAAAAGGTTTAATGTATTCTATGATATGTTTCACTAACTCTATGTGACAAGTACTGTCGTGCACCTCTTGTTCGATCTCATAATCGATTTTGTTGTTATAGATAATCTTCGTGGCATCAATCTTCAAACCATCATAGAGCATAATATTTCTTTTTTTATGTTTGTGAGCTCTTAGAATTATTTCTCATTGTTTTTGATACCTTTTCTCAAGAGATAGTATAATATCTACATTGCTAGTTCAGGAATGGCTGTTGATGACTGTACTCTCTTATGCATTAGTAATGAAGTTGTCATCTTTATTGCATAGTCATCAAATGCTTGTTCAATCATAGAGACCATGAGTGTTTTTCCATTATCTCTAGATCTTGGCCATATGGAGAATATTTTGTTTGGATTTCTTCTTTCTAGACATGATGAAATGAACTACTGAAGAAATGACATATTAACAAAGAAAGATAGATGTATAATATAGAGAGTGGATGATGATGACAGAAGATACTATCCATTCTTTGAAAGTTGGGAGTACTTCTTAATATGGTACAAAAGACTGCTCCTTCAAGAAAGAAGGTTCTCAGAGGTGATAAGAGAAGGCCTTTAAAAGTTTAGGCTTGACATAGACTATCTAGTTGACAGATGGAATGTAGAGACGGACATGTTTATAGATTATATCTCTTCTGTGTTGGAAAGACTGTTAAGAAAAAAGGTAGACATTCTTATGTATCAAAGCATTGATAAGACTAATAGGAAGGTATTCTTTCACGTTGTTATATCTAATATATACTTTGTATCTTCACAGCAATGCTTGGCTGTTGCTCATGTTGTACGTAGTATCAGACAGTTTGGAAAGTTCATAGATATAGGAGTATACAAGAGCCTGCAATGCTTTAAATTAGAAGGTAGTACCAAGCAGAGATTGGACATGTTCAAGTATCTAGTAAACAAGTTTGATATATCAAAAGAGTTCCTACATGGTATAATAACCAACATTATTAGTTGCTCCTGTTCTAAGTTATGTGAAGTTCTCAACAGACCTCTTGTACCATATTGCAGATACAAAAGTAGAGTTTCATCATCTCAGAACATGTTATTCTTCTTTGTCTCACTTACTCTATCAATATTGTCTAGAATAAATCTGTAAAAGGGGATTCAAACACAGGGAAAGACTATCTATATTGTGTTAAACTGTTAGGATTACACAACTAACCACCTTCTAAACATTAGAGTCCAATGCACACGTACACGCTTTTTAAAATAATGCCGTCCACTCTATTGGTTCTGCTATTTTGTAACTAAAGATAAACTTCATGACACAATCCTCCACCAATTCTCCTACTGTAATCTTCTGTCTTCTTCCGAGCTCATAACAACAACCGGCAATGTTGCACCATTTCTATAGACTGCATACACTTGCTTCTCTCTCCAATCACTGGAAATAATTCCTCACCAAGAACGTCTTTCAAAACAAATTGTTTCTCTAATATTCTCCTTCACCGCTCAATTCTCACAGTTAATACTGCATAACACTCTCATCTACAATCAAACTTCATTGACATATCCAAACTTCAACCTCTAATTCACCACAAAGAACTCATGCATCAAACAATTATAATTTCTTACTCATCCACATATATAAATTTTTTTATTTTATTACTGTATTTCATCATTGATATGGCATAATCCATTGGAATAGAATCCGGATCCTCTACTACAGTCTAATAAAAAAAAAGAGAGAGGTAGCACCAAGTTTACCCCGGCTCAGGACTATCATAGTCTGGGCCCGACTCCTCTGTACTGAATCAATTTATACTTATCCCATCTATGTTAACTGCTACACAACCGATGATAACTACTTTTTTAAACTTCTTCATCCATTCTATCTTCTAAACTGGCCATTCATCGGCTTCTTGCCTATTCTTAATCCTACAAATTATGTATTGTAAATCCTAAAATTCCTACCTATTCTACAGAACATTACAAGACAGTAATATGTAATAAAAAAAAGATGTTTTTAAGTATCTTCATCTTCACATTTGATCTTCAGTAGACTCATATCCAGCAAAGGTGTAGCTTTATCTACTATCTCAACAACAACTTTAGAAAGCTTATATTGTAGGGATGCTCTACTTCCTGATCAAAAATATAAAGAGTCAAAAGGCAAAGCAAGGTACATGCGACAATGGATTTCTTCCATAGACTTAAAGTCTATCCTATTTTGTTTTATATTATAGAATGTAGTCCATATCTTTGAGTCTTTATTACTCATGATGATCTATGTATATATCTTCATATTCATTTTATCTTCTTTAGTATATTCTTTTAACATGTGCTTGAATACATGATCTATTGTATCTTTTGACACTTTGATATCAACATCCTTAGGATGTGTCATAATATATTCTTTGGAGCAATCATATATCGCATGTATATTAGAATAGAATACATATTCGTTAGAGTCTTTCTTAAAACTATCAACATTTATGTTGATGCATATGCTCTTGTTCTATTTACTGGTTGGACCAGGAAAAGAATTGTCTTGTATGCCAAACGTGTAGAACATGCATCTCTTTGGAGTAAGTATCAAAGGATACTCTACATTATCTTCAGCTTTGTAAGAAATACCAACTCTTTTTCCACTAGAAATATATATAGATATAGATTTTATTCTAGACCCTGATGGCTGAGCCATATTTGTAGTGGATTTAAAGACTATGTTCAGTGGGTTCTTGTCATATAGAACTCTTCTTTTCAAAGCCATTGATAATGAGTACTGTTGATGTATTTATTATGACTTAATACTACTTATCAATTGACTGTATAGGTTTTTTTTTGTCAATATTTTAATTGTGATACTTGTAAGCTCTTTTTTTGGTTTTACTGAACATTTATTGGTAGGGTTATAATATCTTCATAAAGTTCAACTCAGAAATGCACTTAGTACTTTTTGCTTATAAAAAGTCATAATATAGTGCTACTCTATCTACCTGTACTAAATGGGCAACAAAAGCTAGTAAAGACTATCTTGTTTATTTACCATGATTCTATGCTATTGGATGTACTTGTAAAACAGTCCACATACACTAAAAAAAAAAAAAATTATACTGTAAGAACAACACTACTTTGTTCAAGTAGTGTGTACAATGATCTTTGACTATGAGTATTACATTACTCACTATTATTGGTGTTATTAGTACTTGTATTAGCTGATGGGATATAAGACATATAAAATTCTAATATAAGGTTTTTTTTTGATATTCTTCTTTAATTATATGGTGATATTTTTTAGCAAAGATGTAGAAAGATCTATCAAGTCTTCTTCCATTAAACACAATTTCATCGTTTATATAGATGTTTGGATGTACTATCATATTTAGATCTTCATAGAAGGAAAAGGGATGTACTGCTTCTCAGTCGTAGTTAGTTAGCCTTCTCATAATCTTTGTTTTTACAAAAGAGATCCTCTTTGCTCTAGTTACTCTTTTTAAAGTATCAAAATTTATCATACTTGATCCACGAATGATAGCAAGGTAATACTTGTGGCTATTAGCTGATCCTTCCTTGACGAAAGTAAAATCAACAACCATTGCTTTATCCGCCTATTCTCTGCTATTACCTCTTATCCGTGCAATCACATCTTATTTGCCTTCAAGTGCATACTTGACCTTGCAATATATAGATTGATACTTCGTAAATAGATCCTTGACTGCATCATATGTACTTTTGGTTTCACTTTGCCTCATTGGCTTGTAACTAGCTGTAGGAATAAATGATAGTATCTTGTCAAACTTGTATATTGCTACACATATTTTTAGTTATCACAAAAGTCCAAGTAATATATATTATCAAGTCTACCTTTCTATCAAGCAAGAGATACAAGCATGTCAAGTATTATGTTCAATATGAACTATATTGTGCTCGATGAAGAAACTAAGTACTCTCTCAAAGAGCATATGTTACATAACAGATCACATGTAGGTATTCATGAGGCTCATCTATCATATAGTCTTCAAAAAGTTGTCTTTATGCTATCTATCGATTTTTTAAAGGTAATAAAAAGTATTAAGCATCCCTGTACTCATGCTTTGTCACTATTAATAAAAAACCTTCATACGGATTATGATCTAATAGATACTCCTTCTGATAAAGATGGTACATGCAATAAAAATACATTCATAAGTGAGTCTTGTCTAACAAGTATTGCACAGCTCTTAGGAGACATTTATACATATGAGGAAGAAAATAATAGTGCTATTGTCTAAGATATATATTGTGTAGTTGGCTCCAAAGGACATATCTCAAACAAAGGATCTAAAGATAGATTATACTTTTATACAAAAAATTCATACTTTAACTTTAGGCTTGACTACATAGCTTTGTATTGTCTGAGAAATGATCACAGTGCTCATACTTCTACACATTTGATTAGTTGTCATGATATATTAGAATTGTTGTATGATATTGAAATAGAGACTCTTAGAAAACCTTTATTCATATCACTTGTTCCTCCATCTTTCAGAAAGCAGCTATGATCGGATCCAAGACCTATTATAGAAAGAGTCCTTTCTGATTCTTTTATTAACATCCATTTTTCAGTAATGTGTTTCATTAATAACAATGCCAAGAGGATATTCAAAAAGATTAAGTAGAACATTGAAAATTCTATTATTATTGTTAAATAGGTAAAATTAACACCTAGCAATCTTCTAATCATAAACAATCAAAGGATAATATAAGGACGTTCAGAATTCACTCCAAGATATGATGGTAAGGACCGATGGCTGCAAAGAATATACGTATCTACGAATATATGTAAAGGAAGATCTAAGGTACAAAATAGACAGAGAGTGATATCTGCTATGAACTAAGATTTGACCATAGTATCATATAAGAGTAAGTATTAGTTATAGGATATTACTAATATTATTTTTTTTTATTATCTATATTAAAGATATATCCTGAACCTGGTCTATGGGATCTATAATATATGAATTCTTGGTTAGATCCTGTATAGTCTCTAAATGCTTGCTTAATCAAAGAAATTGTAGCTATCTTTCCATTATCTCTAGATCCTAATTAAAAGTATATAAAATCAAGGATAAGAGTGAGATATGTACGACAATGAGTTCTTCCTAGAGATGTAGGATCTATTTTGTTCTATTTTATATCATAGAACGTAGTCCATATCTTTGAGTCCTTACTGTCCATGACAATCTTTGCATGTATTCTCATACCTGTATTATTACCTTTGTTAAATTTCTTTATTAGGTACTTAAACATGTTATCTATTATTTTTCTTGACATCTTGATACTCTCATCCTTGAAGTGGTATGTAATATTCTTTATAACGATTGTATACAACATGTATATTAAAACAAAATACACTCTTGTTAACATCTATGTTGATATATATGTCCCTGCCTTGCTTGGCATTAGAACCTGCGAATGAATTGTCTTGTATTCCAGAAGAATAAAACATACATCCCTTTGGTACTAGTATCAAGGGATAATCTATTCCATTTTTAGCCTTGTATGAGATACTGACTTTTTTTCCACTAGAAATGATTAGAAACTTGCCTTTAGATCCTGATGCTTGAAATGCTTCTGCGACAGGCCTGAATATTATGTTAGGCAGATTTGTATCATATATGATCCTTTTCTTAGAGGCTATTGTCTGCATGCGCTATTAGTATATATATTATAGTATAATATTACCTACTAGTTGACTATGTACTTGTCATTCTCTGTTAGTATTTTAATTATTAAACTTGCAAGCTTCTTCTTAGTTAAACTAAGCATCCATTTATACAACTTTTATTTTGTACTCTTAGAAAGCTGTAACATTCTATTATACTTAAAATTAGCAAGAAAGTTTATATTAGATACCTTCTTAATGGCTGTGGGACTTTTTGATTCTATAAGACTAGAACAAATATCTTCTATGATACTTGATATATTTCAATAATAGATCTCATTGGTAAATAGATAAAGTAGTATTTCTACTATCATAGGATTGCTATATGAATCTATACATCTATTTCTATTAACACTTCTTAGGTCTCTTATAGACCTTTTTTTTATTCTCAAACAAAAAGTTTTATATTCCAAATCTATTGTCTCTATTGAAAAATATTGCATATATGTTGTGCCTCATTTCCATCGTCTCTCTAGAATGCTTGGACTTTGATATTATCCTTTTTATTATCTCACTCTTGTCTTTGGTCTTTGCAGTCATTCATATATCGTCTAATATTCTTGTCTTCATACATGCTTTGAAAGACTTTGATGAAAGCACGTATGAGTAGTTGTCCTCTGAGATTCTATAGAACAATATGTGGTAATATTTACCATTAATATACTCAAAGGAATTCTCAAAAAAGGACTTGATAGTCTTATTATTAATTATTATTATTGATTGGAGTAGTTGTACTTTCTGCAATATTGTCATTGATGATACAATGTATATGAAATCTTTCTTATCTTCATACACTATTTGCATGAAATTGTCAACACCAACATTAATTGTTTGCTTCAAGTTGAAAAGGTGAGTATTGGAGTTCGAGATAGCAACAGAGTCTATATATACAGATCCTTTCATCTCTTTGATGGTTCTTTTGTCATCAAGAGCAATATCTCTTCCCATTAAAGATTGTACTACATCCTTGTTAGCGCTCAGCAATGTATAAAACGTTGTCATGTTGTAATACGTTTATATAGTGAAAAGTATGAATAAAGATAAATCCTATTTAATACTTAATAATCTTGGCTCATTAAGAACTTAAGATACTTAAAAAAAGGTTTATAAAAGCCTCTTAGAATAATTCTTGTTTTAATAGCTAATAGATAAAAGTTAGTTATTAAAATTTTCTTCTAGGTTGTAGAGACTAGTTCATGGCTTTTAAAAAAGTCACAAGTCAATAAAGATAGAATAAAAGAGATAAAAAATTAATATGGTAGAGATCAAGGTTGAGTTGAGGATAGGATTAAGTTTAAATATCCTTAAAATAAGTAAAATTAATACCCGGGGGACGACCGGGTATGAAATAGGGTCTAAAATAGACCTCTAGCTACAAAAACGACCACTGAGGGCAAGGATTGGAGACATTTGGAGATTGGTAAGTAGGATTTGGAAGAGGGTTTTGAGCTCGTTCGAAAGGCAAAAAGTTTGTTTTCATAGGATTTATAAACACAGAGCAATAATTATTCAAAGTTAGGGTTTGTATTGATAATTTGGATTTTATGTAAGAAAGTTAGGGCTAGCACTTTTTATTGCTTTGTGCAATTGGTACAACATCTACAGTTGTAAATTGGATAATATTTAATTAATTGGGTGAACTAAGAGCATAAGAAATCTTATAACAATCTAATAGTGTGGCTGGGAGATATATGCTCATTAGTATGATAAGGTATTGGAAGTTGGTAGTTTGAAGTTGTTTAGGGATTTTACAATATCTAGAGATCTATTAGTCAAAACAAGGTGAAAATTGGCACAATGTCAAAAGACGCAAAGACCAAGCTCTATGCCAAGTTTGAGCTAGAGTTAACAATTGAAGAAGAAGAAGTTGTTGCTAGCATATCTACATCAATCTTTGAGTAAGAGGCCGAGAGATACTAATGCAGAATTTTGGCATTATCTTACAATTTATAAGTTGGATTGGGCTGAAATTTTCTAAGCATATAGATAACTTATAGTGGTATTTGTATAAAATTTTTTATATCAAGTAGACTGTCAAATTAGGAGTTATAGCTTTTTGAAGCTCATTGACTTGGATTAAGATTTGGAAAAAAAATCTAAGTTGCTTCATTGTGAAGGTAACAGAGCAATTAGAGTTATGTGTAGTTGAAATAACTAATAAGATTATTTTTGAGCACTTTATATCAGATTTAAACACTTTTGTATTAACATTTTGATTTTTCTCTTCTTGTATGGAGTGAAATCTATTAGGGTTTCTTGCATTTTTTATAAACACAACCTTACATTCTACAATCAAGTGCCTAGTGCATTCCCAAACTAAACAACATATTATACGACATAAGTGGTGAACCCGATGTGAAAGTTTAGAGTGGAAGGTTGGAGTTTATTTTGGTTATTTGGAATTAATGGCATAAGAAAGCAAGAAGGTCAATTTTGAAGTTATTGATGGAGCTTTGGGTGGTGCATCAAGTGGATCTTCAAGTGGAGCTTCAAGTGGATTTTCTTCTGATGGATTAGGTATGTATCTAGATCTGAACATTACAAATATGTTTCAAGCTTTTACATTAATTATACAACAGCAATAGGGCAAGAATTGCAAGGAGGCTTTGGCAATCAAAGTATTGCAAGCAGTGGTTAATAAGATTGATCAGTTTGATGGAAAAGACATATCTAAATATTTGAGGTGTTATATGCGGAAAATGGAATTAAATTGAGTCCCCAAAAGGGACATGATTTTATTATTTGAACTTGCTATGATATTAGAGATAAGAGAACATATGAAATCGATTACAGAGCAATTTGGAAGCTCTTGGAAGAGATTCTCTCATGCATTGAGAGATGAGTATTTCTTAGAAGACTTTGATCAAGTCACTAAGAAATCATTTTTGAAATAGATTGAGCACCCTAACAAGAAATTGTAAGCTACTGAATTATTAAGGGAGTTTAAGAGATAGTATTCTTGATTATCAAAAATAGAAAAGATAAGTTTAGAATCAAATAAGGTTGAGTTATTTCTTCAAGCAACAGATGGAAAATTATAAGAAAGATTGGAGATTCTTCTTAAAGATAAAGAAGAGGATGAAGGATTGCCAACAAAATGGAAGGAAGTCGAAGATGCAGTGGGATTGCTGGCAAAAAAAAAAGGAGGAAGGACAGAGATGGTATTCAAAGAATGGTACAGGTACCAAAAGCTCAAGTGCCCACTTCACGATTAATGGTACCTATTAATCAATCTTCAACAACTACATCAAAGAAAGAAGATATGGAGATTGAAGAACTTATATGTGGAATGTAGAATCTCTAAATTAAACTTGCAAGGCTTGAAGAGAAGACTTCTACAATGAATCCAAAATCTATCTTTAAGCAAGGATATGTGCAAAGATGCATCTGGTGTGATGATGATTCCTATTCTCAAAAGAATTATAGTGAGTTCAATAAAATGATCCAATAAAGCATTATTTTTTGGAAAGATGGTCAGGTGGCATTAAAAGATATTGGTGATTTTTTCCAAACCAACTTTAGTAAGAGAGGTATGAAAGCATTGATTAAAGATTATTTAATAGCAAATGGGATTGCAGTAATGAAAATTGTAAGTTATGGTACTAGAGTGGATGACAATGGCAAGCAAGAATTTTCTAGAAATATTGAACCAAGTGGGATTTGTTCTTCTGCCATTTCTATAATGCATAAGAAGAAGATGCCACGAGAAGCTTTATTGAGGACTGCTGCAATAATTTATAGAACTACGAGTTGGGAGGATCCTATAAAAGCGCTAAGAATCAACATGAAGCCTTGATAGAAGAAAAGAGAAGACAAGATTCTAATGACATAAAAGAAGAGAACTCTTTCAAAATGCAAACTTGGGGAGATAAGGCTTGTGAGATGGTATGACAAGAATTACCAACAAAAGATGCTTCAATATTTTCAAAAGAAAAATCAAAGGACTTAGGAAAAAAAGGTAAGTTAAGAGCTTACAAACTTCTCTCTGATATTGAAGTAGCAACGGATTTAAAGGGGGTGCTTGAAGAACGTGTCCTAAATGCTATACTTAAATTTATATTGAAGGGAATATTGGGTAATACAAAGAAAAAATTCCACGAAGTCATTATTGATAGCATTAAACAAAAGAGGCAATTAATAGGTGAAGCTAGATCAAATCATGCTATTGATGCACATATATGTGAGGATGAAGAAGATGAAATTGGTAATTATTGTAAACAATCAACAAGTGGAGGAAAGAGTTACAATCAAAAAATATGCTATGATGATCCAAATGATAAGGAGAAAGAAATTTTGAGTCATTATACTCAAAAGTATTGGACTAGAGTAACTACAAAAGCATTAGTAAAGATTGGAGATATGGATGAGCCAGTTGTTGCCTTGATTGACCACGGTGTCGTGTTGTGGTTTGGCTACTATGTGAAAAAATTATACATGTATATTTAATGTACAATTTACTACTTAGCTAAATGAAAGTCATATCAATAGATTTTATTGGTTATAGGATATGATTAGGTTGATAATTTAGAAAGGATCTATTAAAAGGATTATTATTAAGATTTATACAACCTTATTTTTATTTTAGTAGTGACTTTTGAAGTTAATTTTATATTGATAGTAACTTGTATATATCTTAAGTCACGTATGTTAGACATTGATGATGCTTAAGATCTTATTTACTTCTTTTATTTGATGCTTAAAGCACCAAGTATGTAAATCTTATAGGAAGAATGGTTAGAAAAAGGTTTTTAGTGTAAAAAGGGTAGTTTGGCCATCCATGTGGATGAATAGAGGTGGATGATAGAAATCTCTATTCTAATTGGCCAAAAATCATGCCCAATGGGCTTCAAGGAGGCTGCCCGAGGGTTTATTAGGAGTTAGGGTTTGTTTTTCGAGGGGGAGTCGAACATCAGAGGCTAGGATCATAATATTTAGGTTTTTGGATCTGGTTAAGGTGCAAATTTTGTGTGATTTGCACTTTTTATGAAGAAGTTATAGGCACCCAAAGTTAAGGTGTTGATTTTGGACCTACTGTCACTTCTTTGGATATAACTCATGCATTCAGAAAGCAATCAAGGATCGGCGACTAGGGTTGGAGAGAGCACTTTCACGGCTACACTTTTTATGGACGGCTAAATAAAATTTAAGCTAGGCTGAAGGAGATATTGGGAGTTGAAGTCAATGCTTACAAACTTAAGGGAAGTAAGTGACCCGTTTACATAGTAGTTACATTTTGAACTATATCTTATATAATTTCATAGATTTTTGACTCAAAATTTTCAAAAGTGTATATACTTATGTCACAAGATTATGTACAAAAAGTTTGTGGCATTAGGATTTTGGGTTTGTGAAATATAAGGAAAATAGTGCTTGGGTGTCTCTGAGCTAGGGTTTTAAGCACCTGCTAGGGATTTTGAGATATCAGACGATCAAAATTGAATTTGTAGTTGATTCTTTCTTGTGATGAAACTCAAGAGAATCACCTATGCTTTGAACTAAATTTTATAGAAACTGAATGGTTGGATCAAGAGTTATTGGACTCTGAAGTTTAGCAAGAAATAGGTCCTTGCGGGTGAATAAAGTTTTGAAGGGTTTTTGTGGAAATTTGAACCCTTTTTGTACAAACTTACTTGAATACAAGAGGGTTTACATATATAACTTCCCTTTTGTGAGATTTTTGAATTATTTGTCTTTTTTATTGAGGACAAATGACCTGTTGGATTTTGCCATCAAATTTCAAATAAACTCTACACAGCCAGGTACCTAGTGTATTCCTAGATAGAAGGCCACGTCATATGACAACGGTTTAGAAATAAATCTTATGTCTAAGGATCTTTACATGAAACAAAAGTGGCAAATTGATATGGAGCATAGATGGCTAATACAGGCAGTTAATAATATGTGAGGTGAGTTGTATGGTGCTTGTCCAGATGTGAAGATTAGGATTGGTGATGTTGCAATAGAACAAAATTTCTTTGTTCAAGATGCAACAACTTATCCTCTTATATTGAAACAATTATATATTATTGCAATTCAAATAGAAACAAAGGTACTTGATAATAGATCAGCTTATCCACGGATTTGTAATGAAGATGGAAGAAGGGTAGTACAATTTTTGACTGTTCCTCTAAATCATGAACGCAATCAAGATAGATTGAGAAAGAAACCATTGCCAAGACTTGTTGAAGAATTTACAGATTTTTGAGGAGTACCACTATAAAGTAAGATTATGGAGGGATAAAAGGGAAGGTACTCTTGCAAGATATATATACCTTTGATGCAGGGTTTATTGACATTCTTGAAAATGGAAGTATTATGTATAAGAGGATTGAGGATTTGAAAAGAAATGAAAAAATAAAATTAAGTGTTATTGAAAAAAAATTGCATGGACTAAAAATATTAGAAGATGATGAAAAGATTATTGATATTTATGAAGAAAAGAGATTGGAAGATCATTTGGAATTGATTGCATCTATTGGATTAGGTGACGATGATAAAGTTATACAGATTCATTCAAGAAAAGTTTATGATATGATTGAATCTTTTCAAACACTAGAGATTATTGTTGAAACAAAATATAAGACAATAGATAAGAAGGTGAAACCCATTGCTGGACCTTTGTCAAAAGATTGTAAAAAATAGATAGAAGAAGCATCAAGAAAAAAGAGCTTAAGAGATCCAAAGAATATTGGGCATAAATTTATTGAAGAGACTTTTCAAGAATTAAAGATTGATTTTGATGGTTCTTTAATGCCAAAGGAAATTGCATGCTTCAAAGAAATGCTAGCAAAATGAGGTAAATCATTTGCCTTTGAGTCTCATAAAATTAGAGGTGTTGATCCAAATATTATAATTCCAATGGTTATTTTTACTATACCACATGTACCTTAGAATTTGAGGCCAATTCCAGTGCCAAGGGCGCATTTACCAAATTTGGTGGAATTATTGAAAGAAAAGATGAGGATGAAGATTTTGGAGCCTTCTTATGCACCATATTCTAGCCGATGGTTTATAGTGCCTAAGAAAAATGGATCATTATGATTTATTCAAGATATGTAGCTAGTAAATGCAGTGACTATCAGGGATGCAGGAATTAGACTGATAGTAGATGAATTTGTTAAAGCATTTGCAGGAAGGGTAATCTATTCAATGGGTGACTTGTATTCACATTATGACCAATTTCAACTTGTGAAAGAGAATAGACACATGACAATGATGAGAACGCCACTTGGATTGATTAGAATGTGTACTCTTCTTCAAGGTGCTACTAACTTAGTTGTGCATATGATGAGCAGGATGAATAAGGTATTGAGGGATTTTATTCCTGAGAAGACTATGTCTTTTTTAGATGATGTTTCTATTGAAGAGAGCAAAGAAGATGACTAGGATGAAACTTTAGATAAGAAGGGGTGTCGCAAGTATATTGTTGATCATATACAAGATTATAAAAAGATATTGACTGGACTTGAAGAAGTTCATCTTACATTATCGGATATAAAATCTATATTTGGAATATAAGAAGTTATAATTATTGAACATTTATATAGATTTTATAGAAGAAAATTAAATCTACTTAAGATTGATGCAATTGGAAGAATAAAAAAAAGATTATAATTCTTAACAGAGGTGCATAGGTTTTTAGGTGCATGTGTGTTCTATCATATTAGGATTCTTCATTATGCTCATAGAGTGGATCCATTGTATGAATTATTACGCAAAGGCTATTGTTTTAAATAGGAAGAAAAGTATATCAAAGCAATGCAAATATTAAAGAAATTATTGACGTCACCTCTAATATTGAGAAAAATTGATTATAAATGCAATAGACTAGTGATTCTTATAATAGATACTAGTCCAATTGCCATTGAATGGGCTGTGGGTCAAGATGATTCAAATGAGTATAGGTTTATAGTTCAATTTGGAGCTAAGATTTTAAGTACATGTCAACGTGCATATTCTCAGGTAAAAAGAGAATTATGGGGAATTGTTTTAGCTATAAAAGCTGAACAGGACTATTTAATTGAGGCAACAGTGGTGGTTGAGACAGATTGTTTGCCCTTGCTTGGAATAATTACTAATTGTACAATCCCAGACATTGCAATATTGAGCTGGATTACTTATATCAAGTCATTAAATCCGGAGTTTAAACATGTTGTGGAAAAGGACAATTCCATAGTAGATATGTTATCTTCAGCAAGATATGATTGGAGAAGATGAGATGATAGAGGATATTGATGATGTGGATACAAGATTTTATTCAGTTTCACAATTGAATAAGGAAAATAAGCCATTTCAAGAAAAAAATTATGAAAGAGATTTATTGTATATTGGACATTATTTGAGTACATTAACCAAGCATGCTAATTGGTCAATTGAAAAATTTAGATAAATCAAAAAAAAGGCATACAAGTTTATATTACAAGGAGAATTTCTATGAAAGAGGCCAAAAACAAACATTGGAATACCACGACCAGTAGTAGATACTAAAGAAGGTCAACAAAATCTACTCAAGGAATTTCATGATAGTTTATGGACAGGACATAGAGGAATTTGGGCTATTTTTATTAAATTGAAAGAACAATATTGGTAGAAGAATATGTATCGAGATGTAACTTCATTTGTAGAATCTTGTATAACTTATCAAATATATTCAAATATACGACATGAAGATGGTTTACATCCAACATATCCTTTGGCCATTCATTTTAAATGGGTTGTGGATTTGATTATTATGCCGATGGGATTATGGCAAATGAGGTATTTAGTTTTGGCTCGTAAAGATTTATCAAATCAAGTGGAAGACAGGGCTTTAAGGACAAAGTCTATAGAAGGAATTTACAAGTTTTTGCTTAAAGATGTTATTTATCGCTATAGATGTGTAAGAAAGATCATTGCAAATCATGGAGAATTAAATGCACATGAAGCTTGTAAATTCTTTAAGAGATGTGGAGTCAAATTATCATTGACTATGGCTTATAATCCAGAGGTGAATGCAAAGAGTGAACATAGACACCAACCAATTGTAAAAGCCTTGGTTAAAGCCTATAATAGAAGAGTGAGAGAATGGCCTCGACTTCTACCTTACGCATTATGGGCTGATCAAATAACACATAGTTTGGTGACAAGATATATGGCAATGGAACTGATGACAGTTCAAAAATCTATTATATCAATTGAAGAACATGTGCCAACTTGGAATATGCTACCTTGGGAAGAGAGATTAATAAGAGAAGAGTTATTGGCTATTAGAATTTGACAACTTGAACAAAGACTGGAAGATGTACAATTGGCATTGAAAAGATTATAAAGGGCAAGGCTAAAGAATAAGGCTCAGTTTGATAAACAACATTAATTGAGGCCTAAAGCAATTGAAGAAGGTGATTGGAAACTTGTTTATAACAACAGTTTAGATAACGAGCATAGCACTTTACAAAAGTTTTCAAAACGTTGGTTTGGGCCATATGTAGTAGTAATAGTTCATGATAATGCCACGTATTCATTGAAAGAATTGGATGGTACAAGGTTGAAGATACCTATTACTGGGAAGCAAGTAAAGATTTTCAAAAGATGAGATGGAGAAATAAATGTAGAGGGTCATGTTGAAGATATCAATGACATTGAAGAAGATAATTATATTGAGATAGATGATGAACATGATAAAGAAGAATTTGATGTAGGAAGTGAAGAGATGGTATGATACCAACTAAGACATATGCTTCATTGGCGCATACCAAAGGATGCGCAGATTTACAGGGGGTGGATGTCATATTGTAATACGTTTATATAGTGAAAAGTATGAATAAAGATAAATCCTATTTAATACTTAGTAATCTTAGTTCATTAGAAACTTAAGATACTTAAAAAAAAGATTTATGAAATCTTCTTAGAATAATTCTTGTTTTAATAGCTAATAGATAAAAGTTAGTTATTAAAATTTTCTTCTAGGTTGTAGAGACCGGTTCATGGCTTTTAAAAAAGTCACAAGTCAATAAAGATAGGATAAAAGAGATAAAAAATTAATATGGTAGAGATCAAGGTTGAGTTGAGGATAGGATTAAGTTTAAATATCCTTAAAATAAGTTGGATTAATACCCGGAGGACAACCAGGTATGAAACAAGGTCTAAAACAGACCTCTAGCCACGAAAACGACCACCAAGGGCAGGGATTGGAGACATTTGGAGATTGGTAAGTAGGATTTGGAAGAAGGTTTTGAGCTCGTTTGAAAGGCAAAAAGTTTATTTTCATAGGATTTATAAACACAGAGCAATAATTATTCAAAGTTAGGGTTTGTATTGATAATTTGGATTTTATATAAGAAAGTTAGAGCTAGCACTTTTTATTGTTTTGTGCAATTGGTACAACATCTATAGTTGTAAATTGGATAATATTTAATTAATTGGGTGAACTAAGAGCACAAAAAATCTTGTAACAATCTAATAGTGTGGCTGGGAGATATATGCTCATTAGTATGATAAGGTATCGGAAGTTGGTAGTTTGAAGTTGTTTAGGGATTTTATAATATCTAGAGATCTATTAGTCAAAACAAGGTGAAAATTGGCACAATGTCAAAAGACGCAAAGACCAAGCTCTATGCCAAGTTTGAGCTAGAGTTAACAATTGAAGAAGAAGAAGTTGTTGCTAGCATATCTACATCAATCTTTGAATAAGAGGCTGAGAGACACTAGTGCGGAATTTTGGCATTATCTTACAATTTATAAATTGGATTGGATTGAAATTTTCTAAGCATATAGATAACTTATAGCAGTGTTTGTATGAAAAACTTTGTATAAAATAGATAGTCAGATTAGGAGTTATAGCTTTTTGAAGCTCATTGACTAGGATTAAGAATTGGAAAAAAAATCTAAGTTGCTTTATTGTGAAGGTAACAGAGCAATTAGAGTTATATGTGGTTGAAATAACTAATAAGAGTATTTTTGAGCACTTTATATTAGATTTAAATACTTTTGTATTAATATTTTGATTTTTCTCTTCTTATATAGAGTGAAACCTATTAGGATTTCTTGCATTTTTTATAAACACAACCTTACATTCCATAGCTAAGTGCGCGGTGCATTCCCAAACCAAACAATATATTATACAATAGCGTGTATACAATAAGCATTTCCTCTGACTAACTAATAAGCTTTCAAATAGATTCTTCTATTTCTTGAGAGTACGAAAGAAGATATGTCGATATATTCTTATTGAACTCTTTTCTTATGGTTGTTGTGTCAATATTTAAATAATAATCATTACAGTAGCTTTTTAGTATCTTTTCTACCTCTTCTATCCATCTTGATTTATCATCAAGGATGGAATACTTGTACATATCTATACTTGCAGATGGTACAAGTTCTTCATTGTTACTTGCCAGAGCTACATGTGTATAGACATGTATCGATCTCTCTTCTTCTTTTAAGAGGTCATGAGATTGACTCTTCACTACTCTTCCAATTGCTTGTACTATTATTGACTTGTTCTAATGAGGAGTGACAATATGAACTTATCTCACGTTAGCTAGGCTCATGCTCTCTCTACTAACCCTACTTCCAAGTAAAACCTTGATGTATTCTCCATATTTGTTCTTTGGGGATCTAAATCTATTTAGTCTCTTTTTTGGATTGAGGCAAGCAACAATGTGTCTAGTATATAGTGTGTATCTCAAGCCCATATCTATCTCATCTATATTCTTATTATTATATAATTTATACCCAAAGAGTTTGAACACGCAAGCCATCATAATTAGTCCACTTTCTTTAACCTCCTCACACAAAACAAACATCAACATGTTGTCATTGCTCTCTATGATATCTAATATAGTTGCGTATTTATATGAGTATAGGCCTATGTTGCTTCTATTTCCATATTAAGCAATTTTTGGGACAAACTTGTATATTATTTTGTCTTTTTGTTTGACCTTTATCACTTTAGCAAATGCTCTTGCATCGTATGTTTTATCCCAAAGGGTCATTAAAAAGCAATATATAGAGTTTTTATATACACTGTCATCAAGGTGATCAAGGTTTATTTTCTTGTACGCTTCAAGTTGATGATCCTTCATATAAGATGACACAACTCTGATAGAGCATCCTTTATAAGTGGTCCTTTCTTCTATGATTCTTGCCATTTGATGGTTATTATTTAGGTATGAGATATGTCCTTGAATGGCTCTTTTAAATTCATTTTCTATAGGAAAGAGTGATGAATCAAGCTGACGATGCTTATCAAATATCAAATTAAGTATAGACAACAGTTCTTCAGCTCTATCTATCATAAGAGTTGCACTTAGTAGTAGTACCTTACAATCCTTAACAAGGTGAGAAAGTCTCCACATCTGGCCATATACTGTTTGTGCATCATAGTTTGACATCGAGTATTTCAGATTATAGATTTCATCCATAACTATTATTCTATTACTGAAGCTTGATATTATCTGACCATCATCTAGTTTCTTTAACTTATTAGCAAAAGATATGTACTTCTTTATATCATAGTCCTTTGCATTTCTACTAGGCCACTTACAAATCTGCTCTTTGAAGTTGTTAGCAGATGTCTTGCCTTCGATAAGTACACGCGCTCTCTCTTTGTAAGGCTTGTGATACTCAACAACTGCTATAGATGTGAATGTCTTCTTTGATCTAATATTATGGAATAATAATAAGTTATTATAAGGAGTGTTGGGAGACATGAACCTTCTAACAAATTCCTGATGGAAATAGAGCTTTGATCCTTTAATCCTTCTTACTTTGTAAAATTCCTCTTTTTTTCCATAAATTGTCTATAAAACTAGAATTTGATGAAGATGGATATGACGGAACAAACTTATCCATGGTACTATTGTAAGTGAATTGTACAATGAGGTACATGCAGATTCAACACTCAACTTTATTCTATAGATAAGGTCATAATGGATCTATTATAAGAGCTAATAAAATTTAGAAATAGCTTAAGATCAAAGTCTTCTAAGGGATACGAGTACAAGATGGAGATCAGTTTGAAAGATGTGACAAAAGATGAGTTCCTAAAGGTCTCAAAAGTCAATAGCACTATTGTGATAGAAGAGGTCCTATACTCTGTAAAAGATTGTAACAATGTCACAATGAAATAGATAGGCTTGGGCTTTTTTATCAAAGAAAAAACATGTTCTAAGATCATCTCAAAGTTCAATGCAGAGATTGTATTGTCTTTTGAAAGAGGGTATCATGAACAATGAGGAATGGCTCTACGAGCTCACAAACATAAAAAAAAAAATACTATACTCTATGATGGTTTCAGGATTGATGCCACGAAGATTATCTATAACAACAAAATCGATTATGAGATCAAACAAGAGGTGCACGACAGTACTTGTCACATAGAGTTAGTGAAACATATCATGGAATACATTAAACCTTTTACAAGTCTTGAGTTATGTAAACAAATCAAAAGCATCATACTTGGTCTTGATCTTTATAATTACAAGTTCTCAAAACCTGTTGATATGACGATTAGAAATCTTATTAAAGCATACTCACTAGGTGGATCTGTGGCTCTAAAGCTTGATGGTACATGATCCTTTCTTGCTTGCTACAAAGAAAGGATGTATGCTATATCAACAAACGATCGAGAAGATCTGATTAAAGTAAACGTACATGGTCACGATCTTTTTACAATTTTGGATACAAAATGTATAGATAGTATATATTATGCATTTGATATAATCATATTAAATAGAATAGTAACTACAGCTAAGCCATTGTTGGTGGTATTACTTGCAACATGACAGTATTAACTATTTCCTATCGATTAGCACTAGGATTTGCGCTGTCGTGTAGTAATACGACCACTAGGTGAAAGAGGGAAGGAGTGATTATATTATAGAAGAGCTCAAATGAAAATATTAGAGAAAATTATCTTAGAAAAATAGATAATAGACAAGGAGGTAGTAAAAAATTAAAAGGTGCTAATGCTGCCTTTTATAAAAAAGAATTCTACTTACTTTGTATAGCCATAAATATGGTAAAGCAAGGTAGATTAGAAAGATAATTGGTATAGGCATGTTAAGTAAGGAGTTAAAAGTAGGTTTTAGAGAAATTTACCTCAAAATTACAAGACTTGATACCCGGAGAGGGCCGGTTAAGAACCTAGGACGAAACCAGACCCTAGGGCACAAAACCGCGTGCCTACGGCGGATCTAGGGTCTTTTTGCAAATCGGAGAGTGGGCTTAGAAGACAAACTTGAAGAGGTCTATATGTGTTTTGGTTTTGAATGATTTGGATAAAATTTGAGTTTGTAAGAGCTTTGCAAAGTCAAAATTGTTTTGGGAGATTCTAGAGTTTGTAAGGTATATTGGGGTTTATAATTTAGAGGATTATGTGAGATTGGTTACAGATCCTCAAGTGAAATTTTTTAGGTTTGTGCATACGGTTGTGCTTGTGAGGTGTTGTGAATTTGAGATTGATCTAACGGTTTGATCAATGGTTATTAAAGTTTATGTGGGTTGGGGTCTCTAGAATTGGGTTTTAAAGATCAGTTAAGGTTTCGCAGATTTTGAGCAATCTATTAGTTGGATTGGGGTGAAATTTATGTGTGTGTGTAGAAGACTTAATTTCCTACATGCATGTGAAATTTGGAAGCAATTGAACGGTGCAAATAGGAGGTTTAGGCACTGGAATATTGGCATGAAGATTGGAGAAGGAGGCCGGCTGATACCCGAGCAAATTTGTAAGTTTTTCTTCTTCTTGGTAAGTTGGATCTTCTTCAAACTTGGTGTGTGTGTTGTTAACTTAATTGTTAAGGTGTATGAAAAATTTCAATCAAGATCAACGGTTTTTTTGGTAGTTATTGTGGTTCTAAAACTGCCTTAGAAATTGCTTAGGGCTTGGCTAGGATTACTAGGGTTTGATTAGGATTTGGATTTAGGGTTTAGTTAGGGTTTCATTAGGGTTAGGGTTTGATCAGGGTTTGACTTAGGGTTTGATTAGGGTTTGACTAAGGTTTGACCAGGGTTTGAGTTAGGGTTTCATTAGGGTTAGGTTTGATGATTAGGGTTTGACATTAGGAGGGTTTGACTTAGGGTTTGATTAGGATTTGACTAGGATTTGACCAGGGTTTGAATTAGGATTTCATTAGATTATGATCAGGGTTTGACTTAGGATTTGACTAGGGTTTGACTTAGGGTTTGACTTAGGATTTGACTAGGGTTTGATTAAGGTTTGACTTAGGGTTTGACTAGGATTTGAATAAGATATGATTTAGGGTTTTAAGATTCTATTTTTAGTATTTTCTAAATTTAGCATTTTATATATTATTTTCTATTATGATTATTGTATGACTCATTTATTCTTCTTTTATAATTTCTTTAAGATTGAATCAAGCTGAAAAATATTGTTAAGGTTTAATAGAAGTTATTTAAGATTCTATTAGAATTGTTAGGATTTTGTTGTGGCGTATTTCCTTTTTATCTTCCACAGCCAAGTGCCCGGAGCATTCTCAAGCAAGACTTCACGTATTATGACAGCGCCGTAATCAATCATTCTTGGATAATTGCCTATTATTTCATTCCAAGTTGGCATTTGATAAACTCCTTGACATAGAATCATTGTGGCTCCATTGATTAAGAATTGGTCATAATGATATTCTTCTCATACCTTAGCTTGGTCAAGTGAGGAAGCAACAGTGACTAGTTGGGCTTTCTTCACAAACATCTTCAATTCTAGTGGATATAGTCCATTAACCAATATAAACAAAACAAACAACTCAAGCATTTGATTATTTAGCTATTTACAAAGGATATCCATAATATGATTGCACTGCTTCTCTTGGTACCATTCTACTATTCATTAACCTTTTTCTAAGATGTTCATCAAATCCAATTGATCAAAAATGGATTAAAAATATATTTTTTAATGCCTCCCAATTAGAAAATTGATCCACGGATTGGAAATTATACCATTCAAATGCCATGTCTTTCAAGATTGCTGGCAGCCATCTCAACCAAATATCTTCAATTCTACCATTATTGGCTAAGCATGCAGTCAAGAATTGAGATAAATGTTATTTTGGATCTACTCCTGGCAAACTTCTATAAGTAGGTAATAGAGCTATGCTAGTTGTGTGATCACCCACCGCACCCATTTGAACCACAATTGGAACTGCTAGACCCCCCGTTGCCATTGAAGATGACAATGTTCTACTCAATTCCTTATTAAAATAAACACTGCCTTCTCCAATTATCTTTTTTCAACTTTCAGGCCTCTTCAATTTGGTATTATTATCTACAAATAATTTTATTGATTGAAGTTGAAGTGAAAATGACAAATTTTGAAACACACTAAATTGATTCTTAATGGCAAGCAATTTATGCCATTCTGAAGAACCAGCCTTATTAAAATCGGCTGTATCCACTAATGGGAAAGTACCCAATGGAATATCTAATTCTTTTGTGTCACATTCTTTTTTTGTTAACAAGCTCAAGAGATACATTGGACTGTTGATCGAATTACCCGTGAGTGCTCTTAGCAATTTTTTTAACAGTATATATGTTTAAAATATTAAAAGTCTGTCAAATTCTGGATATACTTGGATGTATCAATAGGCATGCAACCATGGTTTAATCTAACTCTATCGATGCTTCCTTTTTAGATTCTGTTCTTATTCGTCTCACAATAAATTTCTTACTTGCGTTGTCGTACTGTAATTATTTATAGTATGTAAAATCCACTCAAAATGTATAATATGTTTATAGGTTTAAATATGTATTAAAATGATTAATAAAATAAATTAAAGGGGGTTGGAGTAAGAAAATTTATTTTAGATTTTTACTTAGTTTGGTTATGGCTTTTAAATTATATAGAGCCTAAATATTTAGTATAAAGCCTTGAGAGGCAATTGGGATCCAAAGAAGAAGAATTAAACTACTAAGAGGTCTATTTGGAAGGATGACGACAAAGTGAGGATGAATGAAGATAAGGGATGAAGTTCTTCATTCCTATTGATCAATGGTCATGTCCAATAGGCTTTGAGGAGGCTGCCTGCAACAAGAATAAGGGTTTTGGCAACTTCAAGGAGGCCATTTGAAAATCAAAGATTAGAATTAGAAAGCTTGTTTTTTGGACTACAATTTTGGTGTAAAAATTGAGAGATTTAGAGTTTTTATGAGGAAGAAGTAGGCACTTGACGTTAAGGTGTGCAATTTGTACCTGTTGTCACACTTTTGAGGATTGGAGGAGTTGTAGGGAAGCTTTTGGAGATTGAAAGGTGCGGTTGGAGAAGGAATTTCAAGATCTACATTTAATGAGGAATAACTATTACATTTGGAGTTTTGAAGAAGGAGTTATTGGGAATCAAAGACAGCACATTGAATTCCAAGGCAGTAAGTAGGCCGTTTTGTTGATAGTGATGGATTTTACCATATCTTAAGTTTCTGGACGAATTTTTGTCTAAACATTTCTACAAAGGTGAATCTTTGTGCTAAAAAGCCATAAATAAAAATTTCATAGCATTTCAACATTGGATTTGTGAGATATGAAGAATTTAGTACACATGTGTTTGTAAATAAGGGTTTGAAACTATTGTTGGGATTTTTATGATATCTAAAGATCGATAAATAATCGACGGTTGAAACTTGTTATATTAGTTTTTAAAAGCACATCAGTACTTCTTGTAAACTTTTAGTGGATTTCAACAGTTAGATTAAGAGTTGTTGGTTGATGAAGTTTGAGAAAAATTCCCCTTCTATGGATGAATGAGGGTTTAGAGTATTTTGTTGTAGTTTGAGTGTTTTTGTGAAATAAAACATATCTATTGGGTGTAATAGCCCTAAAATAAAGGCTTTTGTATAAATTTGAGGGTTTTGTTATTTTGGATCTTAGTTGAGTATTTAGTTGTAGCTAGAAGCCCAGCGCTCTCTTGAGGCAAAGTCTCTCTACCACGACAATGCTCTCTTTTATCTTCTTTTTAACTGGTGTATTTTTCTCAGTGCGATGTTTTCATTCTTATTAATCATATTCTTTCATTATATCACTGAAACTACTTTCTTTTCTAATCTAACTATATATTTGGCTTTATTTTCAAACTAGCACCAATTTTAGAATCTCTTTGTACATCATGCAAAAAAAACCACTCATTCAACAATTAATTCCTAACATTCAAAACTATTATCAATTCCTAGCAAAAGCGCCAAAAATATTTTTATTATTTTACTTATTCTTCCAATACTACCTAGAATAATCTTAGAAATGGGGAGGGAGGAGGGTTCAAATATGAAAAAAAAATTAAACATATAAAATATATTTATTAGGATCACATAATTAAGCGCTTCTGATTGATAGAGTTTCATAAACATATACATGTTCTAAAATAACCTCGTTCTCTTCATCTTCCTACTACTACACAATCAAGAATAAACTTTTATAATACTATCTCCCATAATTCTCTTATTATATTATCTTATCTTCCTCTAATTTTATAACAACATCAAGTAATATTACATTGTCTTAACAGACTGTATACAATTGCTTCACATTCCAATTACTAAAAATAACTTCTTATTAAGAATCCATTTCGAAACTAATCTTTTCTCCAATATTCTCTTTCACTGCTCAATTTTCACATATGATACGGCACAACATTCTCATTCACAATCAAACTACATTGATATTTTTAGTTTTTGGCTTCAAATCCACCACACCAAACTTAATCATCAAACAACTTCAATTTCTTGCTCATCCACATATAAATTGAATTTTTTGTTTCATTATTGTATTTCTCAATTTACTTAGTATATTCAATCAAATTATATTCCGAATTCTTCACTATAGTCTTAACACAAAAGAAAACAAACGAATGAAGTAGGCACAAAGCTTACCTCAACTCTTGATTCTCAAAGTCGGGCCCTGATTTCTTCTTTTTTATTCTCTTTATAGTAAAAACCGAGATACCAACCATCATCTCTCCTGCCTTAACCACTTTTCCAAATAATTTTTCTATTTCTCTATCTATACTAACCAAGCAATGGATTAATCATCTAATTTATTAATATTTAATCGTTATTCTATTACCAAAATTATCTATTTATTTTACAATGACTATCTATGACTTCTACATATACAAATTTAATTTTTTGTACTAAACATATTTTATGACTTTTAATAAATTCTTCATCTAAAAAACACGTTGAGGCTCTTGAAACTAGCAAGATAGAGACTTTATGATTTTTAGATCTCAAACATATATCTATTATAAAATAAAGAGAAGATTCTAAAAATAAAATAAGATCTTTATTAGAAATTATATAAGATCCCAGCTGTAAGGTCCCTATTGTAGCTTGACAAATTTGTTTTCCAACATATTGTCTTTTTTGACAACCATACTCCTTATTTTGTTGTTATATTATTTCTTTAGATAATATTAAGCAATATACTTAGATTCTCTATGATATAAGCATAATCCTTCTTAATAATGACAAGTCTTTTTATGTCCAATAAGAGATTTAAAATATATCGCATCAATTTGCATGTCTTCTACTTTCGAATATATGTATTGAGAAGATGTCAATATTGCCATTGTATTATAATAATGTTGAGGCTTTCTTGTACAATTCTTAGATTAAAATTTAAAAAACTAATTATCATATTTTATAGCAAATTTAATTACTTGATTCAATGTTTAAGAATTGGATAAGTTGACTATCAATTTCTTTACCTCATATTATAATACATAGAAAAATTGGTTGATGAATGCAGCATCAATCCACTTAATATTAGTTATTAGTTGTCAAAATTATAAAATATATAATATCACTAATCCATTGTCTTGTCGTAAGATATGAATTTTATTGGTTGCAATACAAATTGCATCATGTTTTTCATACATAGATCAAAACTTTGCTAAAAATGCTTCTAAATTATCCAATATTGGATTATGTCATTCAAAAAATGATAAAAACCACAATAAAATAAAATCTAAAAGTAATGCTCTAATAAATCTCACTTGTGATCCTTGAGTTGGATAACTTTGAAGTTGAAGTTCAATCACTAGTTGTACCTAATTAATGAATCCTTGAAAATTAAATCTTATGCCATCAAACTTCTCATGTAAATTAATTTTTGATTCTTTGATGCTTGAATGGTGTTCCATCATAGGTGAAGTAATATGGCTTGGTGTAGATATTGAAGAAGCTCTAATCATCTCTATATCTTTACTTCTTACTAACCTTGTTTTCTTTGTGGTGGTAAATTGAATTGATGTATTATAAAAATTAATTCTATCATTTGCTCTTACATTTGTGCCATTGTACTCTTCATTTCATCAAACTCTACCATGATAATATAATAGAAAGAAAGGTATCTATTTTCACTCAAGAAATATAAAATAAAATGTTCAAAAAATAAATAAATAAATAAATAAATAAATAAATTCTAGGAATAATATCAATTTAGAAGTAGATAATCCACAACTTCTAATATACTTATGTCTTATCAAAAAAAAGATTTAATCTATTTTTAATCAAAAATAGATAAAACTCTAATATTATATATATATTCTTATCAATTTATTAAAGATACAAATTGAAAAAAGATGTATAAATTAATATAATCTATATCAAAAATAAACAAAAAAATAAAAATAAAAAAGTACATATATTCACAAAGAAATTAGAATGGCTATTGCCAAAGACTACAAAATACAAAGACTCTTGAACTAGACTAGAAGTAAGAAAGGAGTTGATAAAAGTGAAAAAGACTTTATTCTTGTCTCTAAATATATATCAAGGACATGAACTAAAAAAAGATATATAATCTAATAGAAATTATATAAAAAAAAAGTCACAAAATGGGAATAAGAAAGTATGTATATTCAAAAAAAAACTGGAATGGCTATTTCCAAATATTAGAAATATGAAGACTCTTGAAACTAGACTAGAACCAGGAAAAGAGTTGACAAGAGTGAAGAAGGCTTCACTCTTGCTTCTATAAATACTATCTAACTAAGAGCTACGTGGCGGTATTCTATAGGACCTCATATACGTGTCAAATTTATAAGACATGTATCAAACTTGCACAACAAGTTTCTCACATGTGCGCCACGTACTTGGCTTGTTCCACAAGCTACCAACATGTGCGCCATGTGGCTAGCTTGTTGACCAAGTTTCTAACCTATCAATCACCTATAGATATGTATAAAGGTGATTTCATATCTATGAAGCTTCTAGGAAGCTTTTCTATTAAATGTTATCAAATCAACTTATTTTATCTACTTCTTATGGTTTATATTAATTAGATAATTATTCGAGTAAATCTTATGCCTGTGACATTATCCTCCTTTTTAGGAATGAGTTCCATGAGGAGCGGTGATTATATGTTAAGGAAGTCCAAAATATGTCGTAATTCTCGCTGGCTAATGCATCTTTTGTTCCCTTCAAAGGTAGTTGATAGGTCCTTTCAACCATCGATAATGTCTCATATCAAGGCAAGATGACCACCATGTTATTTGATCATTGTTGGTGCCTTCATAACTTCCTTCAAAGAAAATATTAGTAACACCATCAAGAATAATTCCTACCTCTAAAAGTTTCACCAAATATTGAAAGTTTCTTCCAAGGTTGTGATAACAAACACGCTATATTTGCCAACACCTGGGTGTATGACACGTTATTCCCGGCAAACTAGAATGCTGGCCTGCTGTCTTGAAGGGCTGTACAAAATGTCTGGCCCAATAAATCAAAGAAATGATGGGTCTTGAACCTAATTATGGTCGTTGATCCTTCATCTTTAAAGACGTAATAAACGTAAGAAAACGAAAACAACGAGCAAAAGTGCAGTGATGAACTTATAGAATCTGCTTTGCTTTATAGCAAAGATTTTCTTGAGTATTTATCTTGGTTTTGATGGATGTCGTCGATGAAATGCATTGACCTTTATTGATACATTTATTAGATTCTTTGATGGCTCCTATGTGCGTTTATTAATATCGTATCCATACCAATGTACAAGATATTCTAGTCAATTTTGGTGTTGCCTTGAATCTAAAATCTCTTCAACCTTGAATTCTTCATTGTTGTCCACTTCTACATGAGGCGATGGCATTTGTCTTCTTCCTTGTATATCCACTGTCTTATATGGCTTGAGTAGTGACACGTAGAATATAGGGTGGATCTTGATGGACTCCAGTAGGTATAATCAATATGCAACTAGATTGATTTGTTCAAAAATAGGAAAAGGTCCAAGCCTACGATAGTCCAACTTATCACAAGGACGTTGTTGAGGTAGAGAGAATCTGCCTCAAGAAAGCGCTGGGCTTCTGGCTGCCACTAATTACTCAAGCAAGATCCAAGTATAATAAAAACCCCCAAATTTATATAAAAGATTTCTTCATAGGGCTATTACACCCAATACATAAGCCTAATATCCTCAAACCACTCAAAACATAACAAAATATTCTAAACCCTCATTCCCCCGTAGGAAGGGAATTTTTTCCAAACTTCAATAATCCATAACTTTTAATATAACCATCCAAATCTATTCCAAATTTACATGAAGTACTGATATATTCTTCACAACTACCACCACGAATTTCAACTATTGATTCATTATCCATCTTTAGATATTGCCAAAACCCTAGTAGTAGCTTTAAACCCTTATTTACAAACACCTGTGTACTAAATTCTTCATATCTCACAATTTAAAAGTCCAAATGCTATGAAACTTTGATGTATAGCTTTTTAGCATAATAATACACCTTCTTGGAAATTTTGAGACAAAAATTCGTCCAAAAACTTAAGATATGGAAAACCCCATCACTATCAACAAAACGGCCTACTTACTGCCTTGGAATTCGATCTGCTGTCTTTGACTCCCAATAACTCCTTCTTTAGTACTCCAAATGTAGTAATTCTTCTATATCAGGTGTAGAGCTTGAAATCCCCTCTCTAGCCGCACCTCCCAATCTCCAAAAGCTTTCATACAACTCCTGCAATCCTCAAAAGAGTGACAATATGTCTCATATTGATACCTTATCTTCAAATGGCTATAACTTCTTTACCCTAACTCCAAATCCTCTAATTTTTGTACAAAAATTGTACCCAAAATCCCAAACTTTACAATCCTAGCTTCTGATTTCCTAATGGCCTCCTTAAAGTCGCCGAAACCCTTGTTAAGGTCGTAGGCAGCCTCCTCAAAGCCCATTGGGCATGGTATTCGACCAATAGGGATGAAGTTTTCCATTCCTTGCCTTCATCCGACCATGCCTTAATTTCATCCCTCCTAATTAGCCTCCTACTAGCTTATATTTTCATCTTTAGGCTCCCACCTTCTCTCAAGGCTTCATACTAATCATTTAGATCTTATAATTTTTAAATACCATAATCAAAACAAGTAAAAATAAAATAAAGTTTCTTCTATCAATCCCTTTAATTTATTTTACTAACCATTCTAACACATATCTAAATTTATAAATATATTTTGATTTTTGAGTGGATTTTACATACTGTAAGTAATTTCAGTACGACAACAAGTAGTCTTGATATTGTGACGAAGTAACCATATCTTGTCCCCCATGTTGAATTAATGTTGTTCCTTGCAATACGCATCTGTATTTGTTTTTTTTCGTTCTTGAGCTTCTTTTAATTGCACCTTCAATATTGCATGTAGCTCTGACAAACGATTTGTCAAATCTTCTGCTGCTAGATTTTCAACTTTTGAAAAGTCAAAAGCATCAAGTCATGGGTGGTAACCATAATTGACAAAGAAAGGTATTTATTACGTAGAAGAATGTATCATATTATTATAAACAAATTTTGCCAATGGCAGAAGAGCTATTCAATCATCTTGTTGGTAGTTGATGGTACACCTTAAATATTATTCCAAGACTTGGTTCACGCGCTCTATTTGTCCATCAGTTTGAAGATGAAAAGCTGAAGATAACTTTATGTCCACTTCTAAGATCTTGAAAAGGGTTCTCTAAAATCTTGACACAAATTGAGTTCCCCTATTTGATATAATATCCTTAGGTAACCTATGATAACGATAGATATTATCAATGAAAAGCTTAGCTGTTTCTTTACCTGTGATAGATTTTGTGCATGGCACAAAATATGCTATCTTGGTGAATCGATCTACTATCACAAATATAGAGTCATAAGATCTTGAGCTTGGAAGATCTGTGTAGCATTTGGAGTTGGAGAGGAAAGGTTGTGAGCTTGAGAGTGGGAAAGGGTGTGCTGCCACCCGATGAAGAGGGGCAGAGACTTTGTTCAACCACCCAAGTCGGACAGTCTCTTCAATCTATTTGATATTTTAGATGCTTATAGTAGCTTATATAAGCTTTCCATAAAAACAAAAATCAATACATTTGGAGCTTTGATGAAAGTTTTATGAGCCGTGAAGTGTCAAAGAGGGCAAATTGTTGCTAGGGTTTGAAGAGTAGAATCAACTAGCTACAAAATCTAGAGTTTGAGAGGCATGCATGCGAAATTTTAGAATAAATTAGATGATGGAGTGAGCTTTCTAAAAAGCTATTGCATGTCCAATTTGGAGAAGGAAAGTGATCACAACAAAGGCTGAAGTGAAGAGGAGCTTTGCTGCCTTTGCATTTGCTTGGAAATTTTAGTGTCTACTTCTTTTAGCTATAACTTTAAAATGGTAAGTCATCTATTTGTGAAATTTTGATATGTTTTACAATGGATTATTGGCTTTGCATAGGCTATAAGCACGCTTGATTCGACTTTTGGATGAATTTATAGTGATTTATTTAGTTTCAGCTTATTGTATAACTTGAATTCCTCATATGCGGTTGTTTTTTGAGGTATACTTGAATATATACATACTTTGCTTATACCTTTTATACAAGTATATATACTTGTATTTATATCAAGTATTTATACAAGTATTTTATAAGTATTTTATAAGTATTATATATAATATTTGTATAAGTATTTATACAAGTATTATACCAAGGATTATATATTATTTTATATAAGTATTTATACAAGTATTATATCAAGGATTATATAAGTATTATATAAGTATTTATACAAGTATTATTCAAGTATTTATACTTTATATTTATATAAGTATTGTACAAGTATAATACAAGTATAATTTGAAAGCTTGATCAAATATTGTGCAAGATAGAAGATATGCACGGCTTCTTCTCACGCCCTCGCCAGTTCTAGTAGCAGCTAGGAACCCGCGCTTTTCCAAGGCGAATTCTCTCTACCCGACAACAGTGATTGGATTGGAAGCGCCTTCTAGATAATCATGCCATTCTTGAAAGGAATCCACGATTGCAAGAAGTTTTTTGTCATGGATCTCATAATTGATCTCAGTTACTGAGAATCTTCTTGAATGAAAAGCTATTGGATAAAGTTTGTCATCTATTCCCATTTGTGACAAAACCGCACCTAAGGCAAAGTCTGATGCGTCTGTTTCCATAAAAAACGCCTTGGAAAAATCTACACGATACAGGATTAGTGCAGAAACAAACAATGTCTTCAAAACTTCAAATGCTGCTTTCGCTTCTTGATTCCATTGGAATTTGTCTTTACAAGTCAAATGTGTAAGTGGAGCTGCAACTCGAGAGAAATCTTTGATGAAGATCCGATAATAATTGGCAAATCTCAAAAAGCATTGGACATCTCTTACCATCTTTGGAATCTTTCAATTCATAATTGTCTACATTTTCTTAGAATCCATCATGAGACCATCATTTGAAATGATGTATCCTAAGAAATCAACTTGAGTAGTGTGAAATACACACTTTTTTATCTTGGCGTACAATCCCGCATCTTTAAGTTTTTGTAATACTTAACGAACATGTACTTCATATTCTTTTACATTCTTAGAATACATCAAAATATCATCTAAATAGCAGACGACAAAATAATCTAGGAACTCACAAAAAACATCATTCATGAGATGTTGAAAAACAATTGGTGCATTCGTAAGTCCAAAAGACATGATATTATATTCAAAATGTCCGTACTTGGTTCAAAATGGAGTTTTTCATTCATCTCCTTCTTTGATGCGTACTAGATTGTATGCTCCTCTTAGATCTATTTTTGTATAGATCCTAGCTTAATTCAATTGGTCAAAGAGTCATGATATCAAAGGTAATAGATATCTGTTCTTGATTGTGATCTTGTTGAGTCTTTGATAGTCAACACACATCCGCAAAGATCCATCTTTTTTCTTCACAAATAGAATTGGAGCTCTTGTTGGAAATTTAGAATGGCGTATGAAATTCTTGGCCAAATTCTTGTCAATATAGGCCTTGAGTTTAGCCAATTCATCTTATGATAAACTGTAGATTGGTCCAAATGGTGGCTGAGTTCCTTCTTTAAGGTTGATTGAACAATCATATGGATGATGCTTCGAAAGAATATCTGCATTTTTTTTTTCAAAAATGTCTTGATAATCTTGATATTGACTTGGAATGCTACTTAAAGTCTTTCCATCATTGGAAATAAATATAGCATAAATGACAAAAGGTGATCCTTTTTTTGCCACATACAAGAAAGCTCTTGCACCTACAAACACAGGTTTAATTCTATTAGACTTATAATTTCTTACTTGATTAACTATACTGTTAGCTACACTTTTAGAAAAGTTAAGAATATAAGAAATCCAATCTATTCAAGGATTGTATTTTTCTAACCATGATAGACTTAGAATAACTGGAATAGAGGGAGATCTAATTATATTGAAATTTACGCAACTATTATGGCCATTTACTACTACATCCAAAGGAAGTGTTTTATAAGTAACATCTCTAGAAGATAAAAGATGACCATCTATGAATTCTATATATATGGATTTAGATTTTTGTATTATTTGTATTCTATGACTTTTAACATATTCTTCTTCTAAAAAGCAAGTCGAGACTCCCGAATCTATTAAAGCAGAGGCTTTGTAATTATTAGGTCCTAAATATACATCTATTATAAAACAAGGAGATGGTTGTGAGGAGAGGATAGGACCTTCATTAGAAATTATACAAGATCCCAACTGCACAGTCCTTATTGTGGCTGGACAAACTCGTTTTCTGACATATTGTCTTCTTTGACAGTCGTACTCCTTATCTTGTGGTTGCATCGTTTCTTTGGACAATTTTGAGCAGTGTGTTTAGGTTCTCTACAATACATGCATAATCTTTCTTGACAACGTCGAGTCTTTTCTTGTTCAGTAAGCGGCTTGAAACGTATAGCATCAATTTGCATGTCCTCGACTTCTGAAGGTATATATTGAGAAGACATTGGTGCTGCCATTGAATTATAATATCGTTGAGGTTCTCTTGTACGACTTTCAGATCAAAATTTAAAAAGCTGATTATCACACTTCATCGCAAATTCTATTGCTTGACTTAATGTTTTTAGGATTGGATAAGTTCAGCATTAATTTCTTCACTTTATATTGTAATCCATAGAGAAATTGACTTATAAGTGCAGCATTATCCCACCTGATATTGATTGCTAGTTGTCAAAATTGTGAAGCATATAATGTCACTAATCGATTGCCTTGTCGTAGGATATGAAGCTTGTTGGTTGCAACACAAGTTGCATCATGTTCTCCATACATAGATCAAAATTCTGCTAAGAAAGCTTCTAAATTATCTAATATTGGATCACGTCATTCCAAAAAAGATGAAAATCAAGATAAGGCAGAACCTGAAAGTAGTATATCAAAAAATCTGACTTACGATGCTAGAGTTGAAAAACTTTGTGGTTATAATTCAATCACCAGTTGGACTTGGTTGATGAATCCTTGAAACTTGGATCTTGTGCCATCAAACTTCTCAGGTAGACCAATTTTTGGTTCTTTGATGCTTGGACGATGTTCCAATAAAAGAAGAATTAATTGGCTTGGTATAGATGTTGAAGTAGCTCCAACCATATCTATATCTTCATTATTTGGTAACCTTGTTGCTCCTTGTGGAGATACAGTGAGTTGATGCATTACAAGTATCAATTCTCTCATTTGCTCTTGCATTTGTGCCATTGCACTCTTCATTTCGGCAAGCTCTGCCATGATAACACTTCAAAAAATATCTAACACCACTCGAGATAAATAGAAGGGAGAACAAAGAAAATATTAGGAATAATATCAATTTAGAAGAGGATAATCGGTAACTTCTAATATTCTTGTGTCTTATCAAGAAAAAGGGATAATCCAATCTTAATCAAGACAAGACAAAGCTATGATATTATAAGTGTATTCTTATTAATCTGTTAAGGATATGAGCTAAAAAAAGATATATAATCTAATAGAAATTGTATCAAAAAAAAGTCACAAAATGGGAATAAGAAAGTATGTATATTCAAAAAAAAACTAAAATGACTATTGCCAAATACTAGAAACATGAAGATTCTTGAAACTAGACTAGAACCAGGAAAGGAGTTGACAGGAGTGAAGAAGGCTTCACTCTTGTGTCTATAAATACTATCTAACTAAGAGCTACGTGGCAGTATTCTATAGGACCTCATATACGTGTCTAATTTGCAAGACACGTGTCAAACTTGCACAACAAGTTTTCCACATGTGCGCCATGTACTTGGCTTATTCCACAAGCTACCAATATGTGTGACACATGGCTACCTTGTTCCACAAGCTATCAACATGTGCGCCATGTGGCTAGCTTGTTGACCAAGTTTTTAACCTACCAATCACCTATAGACATGTATAAAGGTGATTCCACATCTATAAAGCTTCTAGGAAGCTTCTCTATCAGATATTATCAAATCAATTTATTTTACCTACTTCTATTGGTCTATTATTACTTAGATAATTTATTGGAGTAAATCTTATGTCCGTGACAATATACTATCTATCTAAGAGTTATGTAGCAATGTTCTATAAGACCTCCAACATATGTCCAATTTACAAAACACATGTGAAACTTGCAAGACAAGTTTTTTATACATGCGCCACATATTTAGTTGGTTCCATAAGTTACCAACATATGCAATACGTGGCTAACTTGTTGGCCAAGTTTCTAACCTATAATTGATCCATAGACAAGTATAAAGGTGAAATCGTATCTATGAAGCTTCTAAGAAGCTATTCTATAAGATATTATCAAATTAATCTATTTTTATTTATTTCTATCTATTTATATTTTTTAAATAACTATCATAATAGATCTTATGTCCATTGTCATAATACGTGTTGTTGTGTTTGAAAATGTGCCAGGCACCTAGCTATAGAGGGTGAAGTTGTAATTTATAAATCTTTAAGAACCTTTAATAGGTTTCATCTATACAAGAAGAATATGATTTCAATTTCAATTTAAGAATGCTCAAGTCAATACAAAGTGCTTAAAAACACTCTTTCTGATAACTTCAATCACATATAAAATCCAATTGCTTTGTTACTTGTCACAATTAAGCAACTTAAATTTTTCTTTGTAAGTCCTAACCTTAATCAGTGAACTTCAATAAGCTATAACTCTTAATTTGATTATCAACTTGGTGTGAAATTTTACATATAAATGAAAATAAGTCTTTTATATACTTAAAAAACTTTCAGTCTAACTTAACTTAAAGATTGTTAAAAATTAACCAAAAACCGCACTGATGTCACTTAGCCACCAACTTGGAAGTTCATGTAGATACTCTAGTAGGAATTTCTCCTTCTCCAATTATTAACTTCAGTTAATATTTGTTATATAGCTTGTTTTTTAAGTCTTCTAATATTGTGCCAAATTTCATCCTAATTCAACTAATAAATCTTTAGATATATCAAAAATCCTAAATAATCCTAAACTACCAATTTTTGATATCTCTTTATACTAAAAAATAAATAAATCTTGATTGCACTATTAGATTGTTATAAATATTTACTTAGTCTTAGCACACTTAATCATCCACATATTATCAAATTTTCAATTATAGATGTCACTTCAATTGCACACAATAGCTAAAAGTGTTGGTTCTAATTTTATTGCATAAAAACTTAATCTCCAATATAAACCTTAATTTTAAATAACAATTGCTAAGTCCTCAAAAATCCTATAGAAATAAGTCTAATATCTTTGAAATGAGCTTAAAGTTAACTCTCTAATCCCAATTATTGATCTTCAAATGACTTGATATCTTGCTTTTGGTGGCTATTTTTGTAGCTAGAGATCTGATTTTAACCCTATCTCATATACAATCGACCTCCAACTATCAATTCAACTTATTCTAAGGATTTTTAAGCTTAATCCTACCTTCAACTTAATTCTAATATCAATAATATTAAATATTTATCTCTTCTATTCTATTTTTATTAACTTATGGTTTTTTAAAAATAATGAAAGAGTTTCTACAACCTAGAAGAAAAATTTGATAACTAATTTATATCTATTATCTATTAAAATAATAAAATAATCTAAGAAGCTTTCATAAATCTTTTTTTAAATATCTTTAGTTCCTATTGAACCAAGATAATTGAATATTAATTAGAAATCATTCTTGTTTATATTTTTTATCACATAAATATGTTACAACTCGACATCCATCTCTTCTGAACATGTACTTTATAGTGCAGTTCCGTATTCTTTATACTCCTTATATAAAAATCCAATACCTATAAAAGAGTTATCTAATGAATTAGTATCAAAGGAACTGAATGATGCTTTATTATTAACTTTGACAAAAAAGATGGATGAGTTGGCTGTTATTCTAGTGAAAGATATGGAAAAGAGGTATAAATCGACTAATATGCAACTTAATATATGGTACACTAATTATAAGAAATAAGACCAAATGATAATAGAATATTCTTCACCACTTCAAATGACTGTGTAATGTATATTTTGTAGAGATAAGCATATCACCTCCAATTATTGGAATTTACAAAAGCAACAATAGTTTGGTAATCAAACCATGATACAATCAACTTTGTGAGATGTCATCAAGTTTAGATAAAAAATAACTTTAGCTAGAATAGAAATTATTTAAATAAATAAAATAGAAATTTTTTAATTATCAAAATTTGATGTATAATTAAGAATATAGATTCAATCTTCAAAATATTGTGTAAAATCATCAAGGACATTTCCAATATCCATCCATTCACAAACCAATTTCAGATTCTATAGTACCAACTGGTCAGCCGAGATCATTTATCTATCTAACCTATAATAGGTCCAACCGATATATACCAATAGAAATATTCTATATTCTTGAGGATATTGAAAGAAGATCGCTTTAATAATAAGCAATTAAAATATTATGCTAGTGAATGTCCCAATCCAAGAACTAATGATGAATATTCTCGAATAAGTAGAAATTGTAAGTAGTCGGATCATATATATCAATAGTACAATGCTCCATTTAATTTTAATAACTGAGATCAGCATATTCAGGTGCATAGTAAGATAGAGGATAATAATTGAGTCCCACAAGATTCTCTAGTAAATCGAATTGAATGCATCTATATAATACTTATCAAGACCCAACAAAAAAAAAATATCCAATTCCACAATTGGGTGTACAAGTTACAAAGAACCAATTCAATTCAATGGTGGGAATTTCAAATTCAATACGAGTACTAAAAATATTACTAATGTTGGGACCTAGTCTGTCTGAGCAATCTAATGATGTCCCTAGTACTAAGAGATTAGTTCAACTTAAATTAATATCGATATTTATAAAGTTCTAGGAATTATCTTATCTATTAAAAGATCCTCTCATAGATAGACATTTCAAAAAAGTTCATTCAGCTATTCCAATTCCAAACTCTATAAAGCATGATATATTATCTCAAGGAATTAAATTGAAACTAATAAAAAAAAAAGGCATTAAAAATCATTGCCAATATGAAACCATATGATATTTTGAAAGATTTGGATGAAATTAAATCTTCTATTTTAATGAAGCAATTGTTAGCAATTACGCTAGAATATCATTCTATATTTAATTCTTTATTAATACAATGTAGGGCTTGTAATAAAAAAAATACGTGAAGTTATTTTGAATCTCAATCCGAATATACCAACTATTGATATATCCATTGATGGTATTTTTATTTCCAAAGTTCAAGTAGATGAGGATTCTAATATGAATTTAATGATTGTGGATATAATGGAGCATTTGAATTTAGCTCAATTATTATCCACGATCTTAGTATTGAGAATGGTTGACCACAGTTGTATAAAGCCTATGTGTATTCTTTGTAGTATTGATACTGTTATTGTAGGAATCATATATAAGATTAATTATATTATTTTTTAATTACAAACTTCTATATTATCCAATCCAATTTTATTAGGTTAGTCGTGGCTATATTAAGTCAAAGCTAAGAATGATTGGAACCGTTGTCATGTTGTAGTTCGACTACAATGTGAAAAAATTGTACATGTATATTTAATGTATAATTTATTACTTAGCTAAATGAAAGTCATATCAATAGATTTTATTGGTTATAGGATGTGATTAGGTTGCTAGTTTAAAAAAGATCTATTAAAAGGATTATTATTAAGGTTTATACAACCTTATTTTTTTTTTAGTAGTGACTTTTGAAATTAATTTTATATTGATAGTAACTTGTATATATCTTAAGTCACCTATATTAGACATTGGTGATCCTTAAGATCTTATTTACTACTTTTATTTGGTGCTTATAGCACCAAGTATGTAAATCTTATAAAAAGAAGGGTTAGAAAAGGGTCTTTAGTGTAAAAAGGGTAGTTTGGCCATCTATGTGGATGAATAGAGGTGGATGATAGAAATCTCTATTCTAATTGGCCAAAAATCATGCCCAATGGGCTTCAAGGAGGCTGCCCGAGGGTTTATTAGGAGTTAGGGTTTGTTTTTCGAGAGGAGTCGAACATCAGAGGCTAGGATCATAAGGTTTAGATTTTTGGATCTGGTTTAGGTGCAAATTTTGTGTGATTTGCACTTTTTATGAAGAAGTTATAGGCGTTCAAAGTTAAGGTGTCGATTTTGGACATACTGTCACTCTTTTGAGTATAACTCGCGCATATAGAGAGCAATCAAGGATTGGCGACTAGGGCTGAAGAGAGCACTTTCACATCTACACTTTTCACATACAACTCGATAAAATCCAAGCTAAGGTGAAGGAGATATTGGGAGTTGAAGTCAGTGCTTACAAACTTAAGGGCAATAAGTGACCCGCTTACATAGTGCTTACATTGTGAGCTATATCTTAAGCAATTTGATAGATTTTTGGCTCAAAATTTTCAAGAGTATATATATTTATGTCACAAGACTATGTGCAAAAATTTTGTGGCATCAAGATTTTGGATTTGTGAGAAATAAGGAAAATAGTACTGGGGTGTCTCTGAGCTAGGGTTTTAAGCACCTACTAGGGGTTTTGAGATATCAGACGATCGGAAACAAACTTACGATTGATTCTTTCTTGTGATAAAACTTAAGAGAATCATCTACACTTTGAAGTAAATTTCATAGAAACTAAACGGTTGAATCAAGAGTTATTGGACTCTAAATTTCAGCAAGAAATAAGTCCTTACAGGTGAATAAAGTTTTGAAGGGTTTTTGTGGAAATTTGAACCCTTTTTGTACAAACCTACTTGAACACAAGAGGGTTTATATATATAACTTCTCTTTTGTAAGATTATTGTATTGATTGTCCTTTTTATTAAGGACAAATCACATGTTGGATTTTTACCATCAAGTTTCAAATAAACTCTCTACAGCCAGGTATCCAGTGTATTTCCAGATAGAAGACCACATCATACAACATCGTAGAATGTTGACTATTGGGAAGGATAGAGACAAGATTATTTTACAAATGTATCCAATTCAATATCATAAAGAATATCAAATTCTAGGTTTAGAGGCAACATTTGACGATGAGGGTCAATCTGATGTGGGGTATGATGAAATTACCAATGCAATGCAAGCTGGTGATGACTCAATTCATATGCAGAAGTAAGGAGTGTTATATCAATATGGAAGACTCAAAGAATATTTAGTATATCTGAAAGATACAGCGAACTCTAATCATACTATTACCAATTAGGTGAATAATCCCGCGATTAATGAAGTTAGTGCATTGGAACTAAAATTAGGTAGTTCCAATGTATCGGATTATATAAAAGGATTCAAAGTAAAAAAAAAATCAAATTAGAGATTATTGCAGAACTTGTGTGCCAATCCATTAACTTGGGCATCCATGAAACACCGCAGATTATCTAAGTATACACCAATATTACGGATATAGAGCTAAAAATTTAAAAAAATTTCTTCCTAAGTCATAAATCTGTTTTTGCTTCGTCGTATGTGGATTTAAAAGGTATTCCTGCTGAAGTTTGTGAATATCAAATTACTTTGGAGGAAGATGCTATACCAGTTTGTCAAAGACAGCACCGTCTTAATCTAAAATATTCCCTTATAGTAAAGGAGGAAGTAGATAAACTTTTAGATGTGGATTTCATATATCCAATACCATATAGTGAATAGATTTTTTCAATTGTATTGGTACCGAAGAAGAATGGAAAAATCTAAATCTATCAAGACTTTCATAAATTAAATGTAACTACCAATAAGGATTATTTTCCTTTATCTTTTACGGATAGTATATTAGACGCAATAGCCGAGCATGATTGTTACTTCTTTTTGAATGGATTTTTGGATTATAATCAAATTAAAATTATAACAAAGGATTAGTTAAAGTCTACTTTCACTAAGAATTGGAATACATTTGTTTATAAAGTGATGCCATTTGGATTATGTAATGCTCCGACCACATTTCAAAGGGTGATGATGTAAGCATTTTAGGATTATTTATAATTATTAATAGAGATATTTTTAGATGATTTTTGCACATTTAATATGACAATTAATTATTTGGAATATCTTAATAAATATTTGGATCAATGTGATAAGTATGGAATATCTTTTAATTTTGAGAAGTGTTAATTTGTCGTGCTATTGGAAAAGCTTTTGGAACACATTGTTTTCATGGCTGGTATTGCTACTAATCCAAATAAAGTTATTCATATATTGGCCTTATCAAAGCCAGAAACAATGTTAGATGTTTATAATTTTATAGGCCATGTTAGCTATTATCGACGATTTATTGATTCATTTGCAATCATATGTCAGCCTTTAATTAATCTCTTAAACAAACCACCATTAGATAGATCTAGTCCAATTTGGACTGAGGAATATATAATTGCATTTGAGAAATTGAAGTGAAAACTGATCTCTGCATTAATATTTATTACACCGTGTTGAAAAAAACTATTTCATATTTATGTTAGATCTTAAATAGACATCTATTATAAAACAAGGAGAGGGTTTCAAGGAAAAGATAGGACCTTTACAAGGAGTTGTATAAGATTTCAGCTGCATAGTCCCTATTGTAGTTGTACAAATTCATTTTCCAATATATTGTCTTCTTTGACAGCCATTGTCATATAGTGACATGGCCATTAGGTGAAAAAAAAAGAAAATAACTATAATATATAGGAGCTCAAATGAAAATATTTGAGCAAATTATCTAAGAATTATAGATAGTAGAGAAGAAAGTAAAAAAAAATTAAAAGGCTAATATTGCCTTTTTATAGGAGAAGCTTCTATTTACTTTGTATGGCCATAAATAAGACACAACAAAGTATATTATAAAAATAAATAATATAGAAATCATTAAAAAGGAGTTAAGAATAAATTTGAAAAAAATTTATCTCAAAAATCTCAAAATTGATACTTGGAGAAGATCAATTATGAACCTTGGTCAAAATTAGATCCTAAGGTACAAAACCACGTGCTTATGGTGGATCAATTCTTCTTTGGTAGATCAAAAGATGGGATTAGGGAGCAAATTAGAAGATCTTTTTTTAAACATTGATTGGGAGTGATTTGAATTTGTAACAACTTTGTAAGGGCTTTGTAAAGTTAGGATTGATGTCAGAGACTCTGATTTTTATGAAATATATTAGGATTTATATTTTTTAGCATTTTATAAGATTGATTATAGATCTACAAGTGAGATTTTGTAGGTTGGTGCATACAGTTGTGCGTATAAGGTGCTATGAATTTGAGATTGATCTAACAATTCAATCAAAGATTATTGAAGTTTATGCGGGTTGGAACCTCGGAAATTGGGAATTGAGGGTCATTTAGGTTTTCTAAGATTTCTAGCAATCTACTAATTGAATTGGAGTGAAATTTATGTATATGTGTAGAAGATTTAATTTTTTATATGCATGTGAAATTTGGAAGCAACTAAATGGTGTAAAAAGAAGATATTGGCATTAGACAATCAACATTAAGGTTGGAGAAGGAGGCCATCCAACACTTGATTCAATTTTTGGGTTGAATTTCTTGTTGGTAAGTTTGATCTTCATTAAATTTCATATGCTTGCTGCCAACTTAGTTTATAAGAGGTGTACAAATTTTTAAGCAAGATCAATAGTTTAGTCAATAGATATTGAGATTCTAAACTGCCCTAAGGTTGAAATAAGTTGATTAGGATTTGATTAGGATTTAGTTTAGGATTTAGCTAAGATTTGATTAGGATTTCGTTTAGGATTTGGCTAAAGTTTGGTTAGGATTTAATTTAAGATTTGTTTTAGGATTTGGTTAAGATTTGTTTTAAGATTTGTTAGGATTTGACCAAGATTGACTAGAATTTAGTCAAGATTTGACCAAGGTTGATTAAGATTTAATTAAAGTTTGACCAAGATTGATTAGGATTTAATTAGGATTTGATCAAGATTAATTAAGATTTAGTTAGGATTTGATTAGGATTTAATTAAGATTTGACCAAGATTGATTAGGATTTAGTTAAGATGACTAGGATTATTCAGGATTTGGTTAAGATTTTATTAGAATTTAATTAGGATTTGATCAAGGTTGAGTAGGATTTAATTAGAGATTGATCAAGATTGAATAGGATTTAATTAGAATTTAATCAAGATTGACTAGAATTTAGTTGAGATTTGATCAAGATTAACTAAGATTTAATTAGGGTGATTAGAATTATTTAAGATTTGTTTAGGATTTGATTAGAATTTAGTTAAGATTTGACTAAGATTGATTAGAATTTAGTTAAGATTTGATTAGGATTGTTTAAGATTTGATTAAGATATAATTATTATTTGATCAAGGTTGATTAGGATTTAATTAGAATTTAATTAGGATTTGATTAAGATTTGTTTAGAGTTTGACTAGAGGTATTAGGATTAGTTATTGTTATTTCTTTTTATCTTCTATAGCCAAGTGCTCGGAGCATTCTCAAGCAAGATTTCATGACATATGACATATTTGGTGAATCCAATATGAAAAGCTTGAGGTAGAAGGTAATTGGATATTTTTTAATTTATTTGAACTATGGAGAAGAAAGGTAAGAGAATGGAAGGAGGAACTATAGGTGGTATTTCAAGTGGAGCTACAAACGGAAGTCCTAATAGAGGACAAGGTACATATTTTGATTCTAACTCTACAAGCATGTTTGAAATATTTATTTTATTTATGCAACAGCAACACATTAAAGATTGCAAAGAAGATATGGCAAACAAAGCATTACAAGTAATTGTGGACAAATTTGATCAATTTGAAGGGAAGGATATCATAAGATATTTAAGGTATTATGTGAAAAAAATAGAATTGAAGCATGTTTCTGAGAAGGAGATGGTTCAATTATTTGAATTGGCTACTGCAGCAAAGATAAGAAATCATGTGAAGTCCATCATAGGACATGCTGGAGGTTCATGGGAGAATTTTTTTCAAACAATGAAGGATGAGTCTTTTCTAAAAGATAATGATCACATTACAAAGAAATCATTTTTTGAATAAATTGAAAGGCCTAAGAAGGATCTTCAAGCTACAAAATTATTAAAAGAATTTGAAAGATAATATTCTCATTTATTAAAGAAAGAGAGGCAATTTTTGGATCCAAATAAAGTAGAACTTTTTTTTAAGCGGCTCATGGACAGTTGTAGGAAAAATTGGAAATATTGCTTGAAGATAAAGAAGAAGAAGAAAGATTGACATCAAATTGGAAAGAAGTGGAGGAGGCAATATGATTGCTTAAAAAAAAAAAAAAAAAAAAAAAAAAAAAAAAATGATAGGATAGATATTCAAAGACCATTGTAAGTATCTAAGATAAAATTGCCTACTAACCATCCTACATCTATGATTCAACCTTCAATATTTACATCAAAGAATGAAGAGATGAGTATGGATGAGATCATATGTGGGATGAGAGATTTACAAATAAAATTTATAAAACTTGAAGAGAAGGGTTGATCATTGAAGGTATCAACAAAACAAAATTCAAGACCAATAGAAGGTATAATACATAGGTACATGTAGTATGATAGCATGGAACATTCAAGAAGGGATTTTAAAGATTTTATAGAGGCGCTATACAAAGGAGTTGTTTTTTTCAAAGATGGTATGATACACTTAGAAGAAAGTATAATAAAATTTGAAACAAATTTTAATATAGGAAAAATGGAGGTATTTACAAAAGATGCTTTTTAAGTGCATACAATCTCAAGTAAAGAAGCAAATCAAAGCAAATATTTAAGTATAAATTTTAAACTTCCAGGAGAATCTTACTCTTTGTAGACAAATACAATGAATTATGCTGAAAAGGGAAATTTTATTGCAAATAATTTAAAATGTCTAGGTAATAATACTCAACAAATTATTAGATAGAATGATCTAGTAGATGGATTATCAGTGCATGCTCATATTGCAAGAAGTCAACATGAAGCATTAATAGAAGAAAAACAAAGAAGAGATGAAAATAATGAAGGGCCATCAAAAAAGACCACAAGAGGCAATAAAGTAAGACAACAAAAGAATCCTATGTATGAGGAGGAAGTAGAGAATGTTTCTATGAAGGAGAAGGAAATTCTAAAAGAAAAGAGTAAGACTCTTGCTTACAAATTACAATCAGATGTTGAGGTTGTTACAAATTTGAATAAGATATAAGAAGAATGGATTTTAGGGGAGAAGGTCGAATTTATAATTGGTGAAATTTTGGAAATTACAAAGCGTGAATTTCATGAAGTTATTGTTGACACAATAAAGATAAAATGGCAATCTATAAGAAATCTTGTGACACCAAATATACAAGGAACAAAGGCAATGAAAAATAGTGTAGATGAAAAAAATGAAATACGAGTTTTAGGAGATGTTTCACGAGTTAGACTTACAAAAGAAAGAAATGGAATTCAACCATCTAGGCATTATTCTTGAAACCATTGGATAAGGGCTACTACAAAAACTTTAATAAAATCAAGGAATTTAGAAGAATCAATTGTGGCATTAATTGATCATGATTTTGAGATCAATTTGATATCAAAAGAGCTATATAAAAAGAAAAAATGGCCTATTAATACTAAACATGGATAGATGATAAGATCAGCAAATAATTCAAAAGAGGATTTATATGAAGCTTGTCCAAATATCAAAGTGATAATAGAAGATGTTATGCATGAACAACATTTCTTTGTACAAGAGATGTCTACATATCCTATTATATTGGGACAACTATATATTACCACCATACAAATGGAGACAAAGGTAATGGATAATGGTTCTACCTATGCAAAGATAAGAAGTCAAGATGGAATGAAAATAGTTCAATTTTTTATTGTTTCTATCAATCATAAAAAAAATTGTGAGAAGTTGATAGAAAAGCCATTTTCAAATGGAAATTTTGAAGACATTGAGGATTTTTACCATGCACCATTGTAAAGCGGGATTGTAATGGATTAGAAAAAAAAATACTTTTGCTTAATTTAAAAGAGAAGATATTATCTATTAGACTTATTGTGTATTGTCTTATAAGACTATTGATAAGATAAAAAGGATAAATAGATATTATATTAAAAATATGGAACAAATGTTTAAAAAAAATGGAGAATTAATTAAAGATAAATTTATTTTAGGAGCATTTGAAGAAGTTGGATTTACAAATACTGTGGGAGAATTAAATTATTTATTGCAATATAGATTACAAGAAAAGAATAGAATTATTAATGTTTATTCAAAAAAAAAATTATAATAAAATTCAAAAATTTATAGAAATCTTAAGTCGCCAAGAGGTACATGTCAAGACTAAGTATAAATCTGTGGAGAAAAAGGTTAAACCAATGGCTTTGCTATTATCATTGGATTGTGAAGAAAGGGTGAAGAGAGCATCTATACAACCAAATTTAAGAGATCCTAGGAAAATAGGGCATGAATTTACAGATGCTATATTAGACGGATTAAAATTTGGATGTGATGGTGTGAGCTAAAAAACTCACCACAAGTTTTTTTATATTTTTTAGTTAATTGAATTAGAAAAAATTAATGTTTTTAGAATTTTTATGGATTTTCTTTATTGTTAGCGTTTGTAGTACTCCATCTACGTGTCTTCTAGACAATATACTATTAATATTATAGATGGATAAAAAAAATAAAAGAATCGAGGTTATTTTAATTAATAGTATATACTATTAATATTAAAAATATATTTTTAATCTTATAAGATTAAAGATAAATAATAAAAGATAAAAGATAAAAGTAAAAATGACAAATAAAAGATAAAAAATAAAAAATAAATAGTAAAAAATAAAATATTAAAGATTAAAGTAAAAATCACAAGTAAAAAGATAAAAGATAAAAAATGAAAGATAAATGTAAAATAAAAATATAGAAAAATAAAAGTTAAAAGTATAACTTAATCAATAATAAAAGTGAACTAGGGAAGAAGAAATTCCAATAGAAAACTTCCAAGTAAACGTAAAAAAATAAAGGAGTAGGATAATAAAGGGAAGTTAGCTCAAGAAGTATTTAATAATAAGTATTAAGATGTTAGGAAGAAATTACAAACAATTGTACAAAAAAATGAAAACCTAACCGAGTGATGCTTCTGATCTAAGGATCAACCCCCTTTCACTAAAACAGCTGCTGTTGTCTTGTCCTTGATTGGATTCAAGCATGCTTAGACCTCTTGGAAAGGTAACTTCAAGCTCTATTACCACCCAAAATTTCAGCTCCAAACTCTTTGGAAGATGTCGCTCCTAAAAATTGGTGCTCTGAAATTATCCATCAACAGACCCCCCTTCACTAAAATGGCTGCCACCACCTTGTCCTTGGTTGTTCGTGAATAAACCTTAGCTTTTCAAAGACTAGATCTTAGAAAAATTCTTCTCCAACAAATTTTACTTTCAATCTCTTCTTAAAACTCCAGATCTCGTCCTCCAAAGTCACTACTCTAAACCAAAGGGGCAGCAGACACCCTGCCACTAAAATGGCCGCCACTGCCTTGTCTTTGATCCAAATGGCATGTACAATATGTCATTGGAAAGAAAACAAAAAGTCCTACAACCTCCTAAAAATTCAAGTTCTAATTCTACTTTTAATAAAAGTTATGTGTGAATGAAACACAGCCCGACTTAGAAAGAAGAAACTACACTTCAAGAGAAATTTTTGCAAGGGCTTTGCCAACAAAAGATGAGAGAGAAAAAATGGCCATCCAAGCCTTTTTTAACCAAGGACAAGGGGTGGCGGCCATATCCCCCACCCTTAAACTACAAATCCCTAATCAAGATCAAAGGCCCAAAATGATCTTAAGCACAAGCCCGATTCTAAGGCTAGATTCACCTGTAACTAAGAATAGACTATTTTTTTAGCAAAACTAACACCACCAATGCATTTAAAACACAATTTTATCTTAAGATTGACTACTTATATGTCCAAATCTAAGTTTCAAAAATATAGTTCTAATCAATTTGCTAATTGCAATTTTTGACTATTGTTATTTTATTAAAATACTTCAAGAAACTTTTACTACTATCTTTTAATTTGAATTTAGATGAATAATTTTCTACTAATACATTGAGCTTATTTTTTAGAATAGTAAGAATATCTATTTAGTAAGAATAATCCATTTAACAAGGATTTTTGCTACCAATAAATACTAATTAGTCTAAGTTTATCATAACTATTGGTTTTTGATTGATTTTGGGATAAAAATAAAGAACTGAGTTATTTTGATGGCTCACAAATGGATTTTTGATAAAATGTGAAGAAGAATATTTTAGAAAAATGCTTTCACAATATGGAAAGGCTTTTACATTTGAAGCACATGAAATGAGATGTATTAATCTAAGTATTATAATACCTATGGTTATTTTTACTATTCTTCATGAACCATAGAATTTGTAACCAATTCCAGTATCAAAAATATATTTATCCAAATTAATAAGTTTACTCAACGAAAAGATTAAAATAGAGATTTTAGAACCATCTATTGTACCTTATTCTAATCAATGGTTTACAATATCAAAGAAAAATGGAACGATGAGGTTTATATAGGATATTCAACTTGTGAATAAAGTGACTATTAGAAATATGGATTCAAGTCTAATTGTAGATGAATTTGCAGAAGCATTTGTTGGAAGAGCAATCTATTCAATAGGTGATCTTTATTCAGGATATAATCAATTCCAATTGGCATTACTAAATAGAGATTTAACTACTATGAAGATTCTATTGGATTTATTAAAGATGTGTACATTATCTCAAGGGACTATTAATTCAATAGCTCATATGATAAATGCGATGAATAAAGTATTGAGGGACTTTATACCAAAAAAGACTGTGCTATTCTTAGATGATGTTCCAATTAAAAGATGTGTAGAAGAAAAAAAAGATAAAATATTGGATCAAAAAGGTTGTAGAAGACTTGTTGTAAATTATTTTATAGATTGTGAAAAGATTCTATCATGGTTAGAAGAGGTATATTTGACCTTATTAGATACTAAATCTATGTTCAGAATAAATGAGATACTTATTGTTGGATACATGTGTGGATCTTATGGATGTAAGCTAAGTATTGAAAAGGTTGATATTATTAAAAAGATGAAAGAATGTGCAAATACAACGGAAGTCAGAAGATTTTTAGAAGCATGTATTTTCTATTATATATAGATACCTCATTTTGCACATGTAGTAGATCCATTATATGAGTTGCTAAGAAAGAATCAAAAATTTCAATGGAAAAAAAAAAAAAACAAAGAAAAGCTATAGAAAAATTGAAGGTACTTCTTTCTTCACCTCCAACTTTGAAGAAAGTGGATTATGAATGTGGATGGCCGGTGATATTAACAATTGATGCAAATCCAATTAGAATAGGTTGGGCAATTGGATAAGATGATGAATAAGAAAATAGATATGTGGTAAGATTTGGAGCAAAAGTTTTAAATGTTAGACAAAGGGCATATGCACAAATTAAAAGAGAATTATAGGATGTAGTAATAGCTATGAAAAATGAAAAAGAATATTAGATTTGAGCTTCTGTAGTTATAAAAACAAATTGTCTACCTTTATTAGACATGATCACAAGTTATTCAACTTCTGATATTGCTATGTTAAGATAGATAGCATATATTAAATCTATGAATTTAGAATTTAAGCACATTTTTAAAAAAGATAATTTAGTTGCACATATGTTATCAAAAGCAAGATATTATGATGAAGAAGATATGATTGATTAGAAAGATGATGTGGACACAAAATTTTATATTAATACATTATCAAAAGAAGAAGGTATATATTTGAATATACCATTAGAATCATTTTTAAGAGATTTATATGAAGATAAATGCAAAGATGTTGGAAAGTATCTAAGTACGTGTCAAGGATAAGAACTCGATGAAATCAAATGGACAAGTGAGACTTCTCTTATAAAATAGAAATAAAAAAATATGTATTCAATAGAAACTGGAATGGCTATTGTCAAAAGACAAGACAACTAGAGACTCTTGAAACTAGATTGGAAGCAAGAAAGGAGTTGACAAGAGTGAATAAGGCTTCACTCTTGTCTCTATATATACTATCTAACTAGAAGCTATGTGGCGATGTTTTATAGGACCTCCAATATGTGTTGACTTTGAAGGCTACTTGCCTTAGCTTGCAAGGCAAGTTTTTTTACATGTGCGCTACGTAGTTAGCTTGAAGAACAAGCTAATAACATGTGTGGCACATGGTTAACTTGTTGACCAAGTTTCTAACCAAGAAATCAACTATGGACACATATACGGTCAAAGCAGCATCTATGAAGCTTCCAAGAAGTTTTTCTAGAAGATATTATAGAATTAACCTACTTTTATCTACTTTTACCTAATTCTATTTAATTATATAGGTAACTATGTATATGTCCGTGACATTACCCCTCCTTTTAGGCACAAGTTCCACGAGGAGCGGTGGTTAGATGTTGAGGAAGTCTAAGATGCGCCGGATTGTATTTGCCACATACTCTGATCTTTGTTCTCTTCGAAGGTAATTAATGGGTCCTCTCAGCCATCGATAATGTCCCATTCCGGGGCGGAAAGTTCACCCTGTTATTTGATCATTGTTGTGACCTTCATAACTTCCTTAAAATAACACGTTTGGAACACCATCAGGAGTTGTTCCTACGTCCAATAAAATCACCAAACATCGGGAGTCTCTTCCAAGGTCGTGATATCAAATATGTTGTATCTTGCCATCTATTCGAAGAAGAACATGTCGTTCTTGAAGATCTTCATCTCGATTGCATTGTCTTGAAGGTTGTGATAATCGCAACGTCTCATCCGGCAAGTCAGCAAATGAAGGCTCTTGAGTCAAATCTGCTGGTTGTTGGTTCTTCATTTCCTCAGCGCCACAAATACAAAGAAGTTACAAACAAGGTTAAAAAGTTGAATGTTATCTTGCCTAGATCTTGTTTCTTTTATAGGAAAGGTCTTCATCTTGGTTTTGATGGATGTCGTTGATAAAAGGTCTCCACCTTCCTTATTGCATTTGCAAGATTCTTTGCCGCTTCCCATGTGTGCTCACTAATATTGTATCCGCGCTAATGAATAAGATATTCCAACCTGTTTCGGCGCCGCCTCGAATCTAAGACTTCTTCCACCTCAAATTCTTCATTATTATCCACTTCTATAGGAGGCGATGGCATTTGTTTTCTTCCTTGTATATTTGTTGTCTTATATGGCTCAAGTAGAGACACATGGAATACAGGATGAATCTTCATAGACTCCGATAGCTTTAATTGATAAGCGACTGGATTGACTTGTTCACAAATTGAGAATGGTCCAAGCCTACGATAGTCCAACTTATCACAAGGACAAACAGTCTTGATATTTTGACAAAGTAGCCATACCTTATCACCAACATGGAATTGAGGTTGTTGCTTGCGATAGACATCTGCATTGGTCTTTTGTCGTTCTTGAGCTTCTTTTAATCGCACCTTCATTGTTGCATGTAGCTCTGCTAATTGATTTGCCAAATCTTTTGTCGCAGGATTATCAGCTTTTAAAAAGTCAAAAATATCAAGTCGTGGATGATAACCATAATTGGCAAAGAAAGGTGTTTGTTGAATAGAAGAATGTACCGAATTATTATAAGCAAACTCTGCCAATGGCAAAAGAGTTGTCCAATCGTCTTGATGGTAATTGATGGTACACCTCAAATATTGCTCCAAGACTTGGTTCACTCGTTCCGTTTGACCATCTGTTTGAGGATGGAAGGCTGAAGATAGTTTTATATCCACCTTCAATATCTTGAACAGGGTTCTCCAAAATTTGGATACAAATTGCGTTCCTCTATCTGATATAATATCCCTTGGCAATCCATGATGGCAATAGATGTTGTCAAGAAAGAACTTAGCTGTTTCTTCACCTGTGATAGATTTTGTACATGGTACAAAGTGTGCCATCTTGGTGAACCGATCTACAATCACGAATATGGAATCATATGAACTTGAAATTGGTAGATCTGTGATAAAATCCATAGAGATAGAAGACCATGGTTGTTCTGGTATAAGTAGTAGTTGGAGAAGTCCGTAAGGTCGATGACGAGGGATTTTTGATCTTGAATAGACATCGCATGATTGTACAAACACTTTAACTCCCTTCCACATTTGAGGCCACCAAAAATCTCTTGATATTAGTTCCAGAGTCTTGTTGTATCCAAAATGTCCTGCTACGGGAAAATTGTGACGAGCTTCAAGAGCACGTAGTCGTGCTTCGCCTTCTGGGATATACAAGCATCCCTCAAAGTAGAATAGATTGTTCTTGAATTTGAACTTGGAAGTATCATGAGACTTAAATGAATTGTTCTTAATATCATGAACAAGAGGGTCTGAGGACATACTTGATTGGATTTTCTTGAAAAAATTCAAATCAACGGTCAATGTTGATTTGATTGCTCGAAGATAAAATTGTTTTGGCTTCAAGAGGGTCATTCTTTGTTGATCAAAAGCTGCATCTCTTTCTTTTGGAGCAAG
>JAWRVF010001628.1:0-54667 GCA_036785485.1 Physcomitrellopsis africana | reverse complement strand
AGATTAAAATGTCGTCTAGGTAGCAGACAACAAAATCATCTAAGAATTCATGAAAAACATCGTTCATGAGATGTTGGAAAGCAGCTGGTGCATTTGTGAGTCCAAAAGGCATAACATTATATTCGAAATGTCCATACCTTATTTGAAATGCAGTTTTCCATGCATTTCCTTCTTTAATACGAACCAAGTTGTATGCTCCTCGTAGATCTATTTTTGTATAGATCTTAGCTTGATTTAGTTGATCAAGAAGTCCAGAGATTAAAGGTAGTGGATACCTGTTCTTGATAGTGATATTGTTAAGTCCTCGATAATCCACACACATTCATAATGATCCATCTTTTATTTTTCACAAATAGAATTGGAGCTCCTGCAGGAGATTTGGAATGGCGTATGAAGTTCTTGGCCAGATTTTCTTCAATATACTCTTTGAGTTCTGTCAACTCATTTTGTGATAGACTGTAGATTGGTCCAAATGGAGGTTGAGATCCCTCCTTGAGATCAATTGAACAATCATATGAACGATGTTTCGGAAGGATATCGGCATTTTTCTTCTCAAAAACATCTTGATAATCTTGGTATTGGCTTGGAAAGCCACTTGAAGTGCTTTTACTATCAGAGACGGGTGTGGCATAAATAGAAAAAGTTGATCCTCCTTTTGCTTCATGCATAAAAGCTTTTGCACCTATAAGTACGGATTTTACTATACTAGACTTATAGCTTTTTACTTGGTCGACGGAAGTGTTAATAACGTTTTGAAAAAAATGAAGTCTACGAGAATTCCAATCTATCTTAGGATTATATTTTTCTAACCATGATAGACCTAAAATAACTGGATTAGACGGAGATTTAATTATGTTAAAGGTTACGTAACTATTATGACCGTCTATTGTTACTTTTATAGGGTGGGTCTCATGAGTGACATCTCCAAAAGACAATGGACGACCATCTATGACTTCTACATGTACAAATTTAGTTTTTTGTACTAGAAGTATTTTACGACTTCTAACAAATTGTTCATCTAAAAAACATGCTAAGGCTCTTGAATCTAATAAAGTAGAGGCTTTGTGGTTTTTAGGTCCTAAATAAAGTTCTATTATAAAACAAGGAGAGGGTTCTAAAGAGAGGATAGGACCTTCTTTAGGAATTGTACAAGATTCCAGCTGCACGGTCCCTATTGTAGTTGGACAAATTCGTTTTCCGACATGTTGTCTCCTTTGACCGCCGTACCCCTCATTTTATAGTTGCGTCGTTTCTTTGGGCAATGTTGAGCAGTGTGCTTAGGTTCTCCACAATATAAGCATAATCCTCCCTGGCGACGACGAATCTTTTCTTGCTCAGTAAGAGGTTTGAAATGTACTGCGTCAATTTGCATGTCTTCTACTTCCGAATGTACATTTGGTGAAGATGTTGCCATTGAGTAATAACGTTGAGTTTTCCTTATACGATTCTCGGATTGAAACTCAAAAAGTCGATTGTCACACTTTACAACAAAATCGATTGCTTGACTCAATGTTTGTGGATCAGGTAAATTGAGCATCAATTTCTTTACTTCATATTGCAATCCATAAAGAAATTGACTGATGAGTGCATCATCATCCCACTTGATATCGATTGCAAGTTGTCGAAGTTGTGAAGCATACACTGTTACAGAGCGGTTTCCTTGTCGTAAAATTCGGATCTTGTTTGTTGCAACACGAGCTGCATCGTGTTCACCATACATAGATCGAAACTCCACCAAAAAAGCTTCCAAATTGTCCAGTATGGGATTTCGTTGTTCAAGAAAAGACGAAAATCATGATAATGCAAAACCAGAAAGTAGAGTTCCAATAAACCTAACTTGTGATCCTGGAGTTGGATAGCTTTGCGGTTGAAGTTCGATTGCCAATTGTACTTGATTGATGAACCCTCGAAACTTTGATCTCGTACTATCAAATTTCTCGGGTAAGGCAATTCTTGGTTCTCTGGTGCTTACAGGGTGTTCTATAATTGGAGAAGAAATGTGATTTGATGCAGGTGTTGAAGCAGCTCCAATCATCTCTACATCTCCACTTTTTGCTATTCTTGTTCTTCCTTGTGGTGGTAGATTGAGTTGATGCATTGCAAGCATTAACTCCCTTAATTGTTCTTGCATTTGTGCCATTGCAATCTTTATTTCGATAAGCTCTGCCATAATAACACTAAGAAGAAAAGAACTATGTGATATTGCTCAAGGCAAAAGAAAAAAAAAGACTTGATAACAAAAAAAATACTAAGAACAATATCAATTTAGAAGTGGGTAATCCGCAACTTCTAACACGCTTATGTCTTGCCAAGAGAAAGGGGTAATCCACTCTTACTCAAGAAAAGACAAAGCACTGATATTGTAAGTGTACTCATAATTGGTTGTCAATCGATGAAATGTTCAGCCAAAGATAATGCAGTTATAACTTGTTATTAAAGCTTTATATAGCTTGTTAATGAGTAATTTTTTCGTTCGTTAATAATATGTGTAACATGTGGGTTAATTTATTTAACTAAACATTGGTACTATAAAAGTCAAGTTTTTAAAGATAGTTATACAATTGCTTACCTTCTTTATCAGCTTCATCTCGATCATATAAGTAACTATGCATATGTCCGGTGACAACAGATAGAACTAGATAAAAGAAGGTAAAAGCAGATTAATTCCATAATATCTTTAGAAAAACTTCCTAGAAACTTCATAGACGCTATTTTGACTTTATAAGTGTCCATAGTAGACTTTTGGATTAGAAACTTGGTCAATAAGTTAGCCACATGTCGCACATGTTGGTAGCTTGAAGACCAAGCTAAATACGTGGCGAACATATAGGAAACTTGCCCTGCAAGTTTGACACGTGTCTTGCAACTTGGACATGTGTCTTGTAAATTGGACACGTGTTGGAGGTCCTATAGAACGTCGCCACTTAGCCCTTAGGTAGATAGTATAAATAGAGACAAGAGTGAAGCCTTCTTCACTCTTGTGAACTCCTTTCTTGTTTCCAGTCTAGTTCAAGGGTCTCTAGTTTTCTTGTCTTTTGGCATTAGGCATTCTAGTTTCTTTTTAATATATTTATTTCTTTATATTTATTTCTTTGAGAGAGGTCTCACTTGTTTATTTGACTTCATCCAGTTATTATCCTTGACACTTTGTTCTATTCTCCTACTCAATTATGCTTCTTCTTTGTGTAGCTAATAGTTAATAATTTAGTTGTTATTGATATTTGGAAACAATTTCAAGGCAATGTCTTTGCAAACTTTAAAGAATTCTTTGAAGGCAATAATAAGCTTTCACTCAATACAATCTTTTAAGCAATTATATGCATGATAATTAAGTAGAAAAAATATCTATCTAATTTTGGTCTTTCCAAGCTTCAAACCTAAGTACGTCATGTTGCTCAAGAACTTCAATGCTTCCAGCAATTCAAATTATATTCTCTAAAAGCAATAGCCATACACTCAATAATGAATGTTGAGTATGTTGATTTTTATGATTTTATTATAATACAAGTATTCTTTGACAATTCCATAGCCTTACTTATACATTATTTATTTGTACATAGAAAATCCAATTGAAATAAGACTTTTTTGATAAATTTTGTCAACAATGTTGTTCAAACTCAATGCAAAATTATTCTTTCCTATAGAATAACAATCCTTATAGTACTTCTTTATGAAGATAGACAATCAACACACACTCTTTTTTGTATTCTTGTTGAGGAAGGTAATGCAAATGTTTTGTCAACCACCTTTGTTTGCTCAAGTTGTGTAGATCTTTTAAAGAACACATACTTCATTGTGAGAAAAAAGCTTTTCATGGCCAATTGTGCAATATTAGAATGTGTTAATATATTACTTTGCCAACTTTATGAGGTGGGCATTCTTTTTGGTAGAAAGTTGTTTGTGAGACTTAGAAACTTTGGCAAGTTGCTCCGATTATCAAAAATACAAGGAAAGCAACAACTATTGTTGCATCTATCAAAAAATTGCTCTTATAGCAACAATTCACTCTCTACACTCTCACACAATTTATGTAGAATGCGGACAATCCAAACTTTGTAGCTTTTGTTGATAGCATTGGTGAACAATGGCAATCCCAAGAGACTACTTTAACCATGTTTTATACAATCTAAGACATTAATAATGCCCTTGCCTTCTTTTAGCCATTTGACATTCTTGCTCAACTTAAAGAGTGCCAACAATGTACCTTTTTTGATCTAAAAAATGTATTGGTAGATAATAAACACATTTTGGCTTTACTTCATGTCCAAAAGACTACCTTTTTCAGCTATAATTATATGACAAAAAAAACAAACCTATGATAGATCATCCTATTGCTATTCTTGACTATCTTACCAATTTGACTCATCATAGTATCCCAAACCATACAATTGATTTGAAGAAAAGAGCCATTTGTTGCATTTTATAAAAATTATCTATTAAAAAAAGATTGATAAAAAATACTTATATAATAATAATTGAGAGATGGTGTTATTCTATTGAAGTGGCTATTCTTCATGATGTTCTTAAAACAACACCTCGGCATCTCATTCAAAAGATCAATTTTTAGTTTCAGTCAAAATATTCAAGTTGGAGTGTTCATTCCTAGCAACTTCTACTCTATCTTGCATATTCTACCACATTCAACAATTGTCAAGGTCTCATGCTCAACTATATTGTCCTCAACTTACACACAATGGTGTTTGCCTACAATCAATTTTACATTGCTATCACACGCATCCACAATTGAGAGATAACAAGGATGTTAAATCTATTTGGTGGAAATGAGTGTCTTATACTTTTTTTTTAAAGACTACTATAATACAATGTAAAGAACAAAAATCTCAAAGTGATGCTTAAGACTTGAAAAGCATTGGTAGTATAGATAACCAAAATTATTATTATTATTATTATTTTTAAATTAAATAATATTTCATTCATAAGTATTATTAAAATATAAATAAATAAATAAATCATAAATAGATATTAAAGAGTGAATGTAGCCTTTCAAGGTTTATATTAGTGGTTTGTTATGAATCAATTTAATATATATATATATATATATATATATCTATATATATATCTTAGAACTTGGAAGAATTTATCAAAAAATCATAGGTGATCTATTAAAAAAAAATTAAATTAAAATTAATTAGATTATATGACTAATTTTGGTGTTACTTAATTTAATTTTTTTCTTTATTAATATTTTAAAAACAAATATTAAAATACCAAAAAAATAAAAATAGCTTAAATCATTAAAAATGAAAATTAATTAAACGATAAATAATCTAAAGTAAGATTAACTTACTTTTTGAATTCTGAGTCAATTCTCAATCTAATTATACTTTATCTGTGAAAGAAAATTGGCTTGCCAGAACTGTCCTGGATTTAGATGAGGCCCTGACACAGTGATTTATTAATTTCAAGTCCAGCACTGCTCAAGCCATAGTCGTACCTCAACCCGTTTAAGAGCGCTTCAAAATCCTCCACCGACACCTTCAACGGCGAATTAGGTCAGTCTCCGTCTCGCAATTGTCCATCGAATTCGAGCATCTACTTGGTTCTGGCCTTGCTCTCTCAGGAGCGGATGAGTGCCACGGTGGGACACATCATGCCACTGCTATGAACTACACCATGTCCATTGCAAGAGCCTAGCATTCAGATGCTTGCACTACTGCTTCGCTATTGTCCACTTGCTTTTGACGATGTTTCTTGCTGCAATGTGTCGGTCCTCGGCCCTCCTAGTTTCTTCACCATGTCGACTGTGAGGTTTTTATGCGAGGGATGAGCAGAGATTGCAAAATACTGATACATTTTACGCGACACCACACCTTTAGTAAGCAATAGTACAGCACCGCTGCGTAGCTAGTTTGTCATACTGTTGAATTCAGTTTTGGAGTCGCAACACCATCTCGTATACCTAACAATGTAATTGTAAAGCGGATAATGAAAGAGAGTCCTGTAGGTATGCAGATGTCGGCCAAGTTTACTCCAGTGGCGGCTCGTGAGTGATGCGTGGTCACGATGATGAGGTCAAGGTTTGGCATGGGTGTTAGACGGTTGGTAACATGGTTGAGCAGTGACTTCTTCGTGGAGTTGGCTCAGCCCAGACTCGACATGGAGCATTGCGTGATGCAGCATCCAGTTTGCCATTGCATGAGGGGAGAGGTGATGACTAGTCAGCAGTTACAAACAGGCGATGTGGTCAAATTCGACAAGACAAAAATATTAGTTCTTCGTTACGACCAAAAGAAATACTCTGAAACTGTCGGGACACTGAAAGACAGACCATTCTTGCAACAGTAGTTTATAATAATAACGAAATCCAGTGTTGAAATTGTGAAGCGATATAAAATGACTTTTAAGTGAAATGAATTCAGGGTACACGAAAACCATTTCAGCAAATATACATATAAAATGGTTGAAGAATACATCGGCCCTTCGTACTTTTGTTCTCTTGATATAAATTAAAATTTAACTTTAAGATCATGAATACGTTGCATAAATTACTATTCCTATCCAAGTTAAATCAAGATCTGTGGATTTACGGCTTGAATGTATTTATTGACAATGAAAAAGTATTATACCAGTTCACACACGCTAGCGACGTGTAAAACGACGGCTTAGGGTGAAAGATTTCCTGCAGAAATTAAATGAAAACTGAAACGTGTAGATGTCATTAAATGTGTTGTCACGTAAAAAATGAATGGAACTGTTTTATACGAATTTTCTCTTCCTCAGATCAAACCGGAGCATGGATACAGACACCGATGTACTTGATCCAAGCATTTGTACCATTAATGTGTAAAATTTTTTTTAAATATTCCAAATCCTACGTCCTACGAGAATCGCCAAAATTTCTGTCTCACAAGCATGCCACCTCAACTGGAGTGGGTTTAATCTACTTCCTCCATCTTGGAACCCTCCTCGTCGACATCAGCCTCCAATGGTGGCATGTCCGCGTCGGCTTCTGTCGCATCGTCGTCGATGCTCAGTCCCAACTTCAACATCCTGTGGATTCTGTTCCCGAACGTGTTCGGCTCCTCCAAGCTGAACCCTGATGTCAGCATCGCCGTCTCGAACAGCAGCAGCACCAAGTCCTTCACGCTCTTGTCGTTCTTGTCCACCTCCGCCCTCTTCCTCAGCTCCTCCATGATCTGGTTGTCCGGGTTGATCTCCATCGTCTTCTTCGACGACATGTAGCTCGACATGCTGCTGTCGCGCAGCGCCTGCGCCTTCATGATCCTCTCCATGTTCGCCGACCACCCGTACTCGCCCGTCACCAACACGCACGGCGAGTCCACGATCCTGTCCGACACCACCACCTTCTCCACCTTGTCCCCCAATATGTCCTTCACCGCCTTGCACAGCGGCTCGAACCGCGCCTTCGTCTCCTCCTTCTTCTTCTTCTCCTCCTCCGTCTCTTCCAACACCAACCCCTCCTTCGTCGCCGACACCAGCTTCTTCCCGTCGTACTCCTTCAGCTGTCCCACCGCGTACTCGTCGATCGCGTCCACCATGTACAGCACCTCGTACCCCCTCCTCTTCAGCTTCTCCAAAAACGGCGAGTTCTCCACCGCCTTCTTGCTCTCCCCCGTGATGTAGTAGATGTCCTTCTGTCCCTCCTTCATCCGCGTCACGTAGTCCTTCAGGCTCGTCATCTCGTCCCCGCTCTTCGTCGAGTGGTACCGAAGCAGGTCCGCCAGCTTCGTCCTGTTCTGGCTGTCCTCGTGGATCCCCAGCTTCAAGTTCTTCGCGAACGCCTCGTAAAACTTCTGGTAGTCCTCCTTGTTCTCCGCCACCTCCGCGAACATCTCCATGCACTTCTTCACCAGGTTCTTCCTGATCACCTTCAATATCTTGCTCTGCTGCAGCGTCTCCCTCGAAATGTTCAGCGGCAGATCCTCCGAGTCCACCACTCCCTTCACGAACCCCAGGTACTCCGGGATCAGCTCCTCGCAGTTGTCCATGATGAACACCCTCCTCACGTACAGCTTGATGTTGTTCTGCTTCTTCCGCGAATCGAACAGGTCGAACGGCGCCCTCTTCGGCACGAACAGCACCGACTTGAACTCCAGCTGCCCCTCCACCGAAAAGTGCTTCACCGCCAGGTGATCCTCCCAGTCGTTCGACAGGCTCTTGTAGAACGCCGCGTACTCCTCCTTCGTCACGTCCTCTGGCTTCCGCATCCATATCGGCTTCTGCTTGTTCATCAGCGCCCACTCGTGTGACACCTCCTTCACCTTCTTCTTCTTCTTTTTCTCCTTCTCCTCGTCCACCTCCTCGATCTTCCCCTCCTCGTCCTCCTTCTTCTCCTCTTCCTCCTCGTCGTCCGACACCTCCTTCTCCGTCGTCTTCTCCGACCACAGCGAGATCGGGTAGCTGATGAACTCCGAGTGCTTCTTCACCAGGTCCTTCAGCCTCCTCTCTTCCAGGTACTCCAGCTGGTCCTCCTTCAGGTACAACTTGATGTGCGTTCCACGTCCCAGCTTCTCCCCGCTCGTGTCCCTCGTGATCGTGAATGACCCCCCGGCCTGTGACTCCCAGATGTATTGCTCATCGTCGTTGTGCTTCGATGTCACAACCACCTTCTCCGCGACCAGATACGCAGAGTAGAAACCCACACCGAACTGCCCTATCATGCTAACGTCGGCACCGGCGGTCAGGGCTTCCATGAACTCCTTGGTTCCGGACCGCGCGATGGTTCCCAGGTTGTTAACCATGTCGGCCTTCGTCATACCGATACCACTGTCGATGATGCTAAGAGTGTTGTTGGCCTTGTCGGGAACAATGTGGATGAACAGCTCGGGCTGGCCATCCAGCTTGCTCTTGTCGGTCAGAGACTCAAACCTAATCTTGTCCAAGGCCTGTCAGAACACAAGCGCAAAGAAATAAATTAAAACCAACGCCAGCAATCCAAGCATAAATTACTGTATCGACGTTGAAAAGGATCTTCGTCGCGCAACCGAGTAACAGGTTTGTATTCGGTCCATGTCATTTCGCGGATGCACCAGTTCGACAGTAAACAAGGAATAGGTTGGGAGAGCATGTTTGTATTGAATTTCGGTGCGAGGTTCAACTACCAGATCAATAAACCAAAAATTAGCTAGCGAGCATTGCTAATTACCTCTGAAGAGCCAACTCTAGAGAAAATTCGAGGCACAGGACCTATAACGAAAAAGTTCCAAGCAAAAACACTTACATCAGATGAGTTGCTGATAAGTTCTCTCAAGAATATCTCCTTGTTGCTGTAGAAAGTGTTGATAATCAAACTCAACAACTGATTGATCTCCGCCTGGAAAGCGAAGGTTTCAATCTCGGGAGAAGCCATGTTGACGTCTGCCATTTCGTCCTCTGCTCTGAAGGAATCGACGAAAGCAACCACGGATACGCGAAAACACGGGACTTAACCGCCTCCGGAGAAACGACCAATTCACAGTAACCTCTCGATTAAACCTAATACCAAAACCGCTAAGAGCACTCAAATGGATCCGCACTGTGGTTCAGCAAAGGATTCTCAAATTTCCAGTGCGTCGATTGCGACTCTCAACTTCGCCCGCTGGTGCCGAGGGATGCGCAATATGGTACCAGAACGAAGGCCGCCGAGGAAGGTTCCAGAGCCGCCGCGAAGCGATTCGAGGGGGAAACCGTTGAATGGAAGCTTCTCGAGAGTCTGAATTGTTCTGGCACTGCTTCTACAGCCGCCAACGGTGGCCTTTTGGTATCCCATAGCCATGCAATGGGTACCCATGGCTAGGGTTTTAACTCATGTTCTAAAAATGAAATAAAACCTTGTGCCCAACAAAAGTCCGCAAGTATCCATTATATTGTTTGATCTGAACTCAAATTGACCTGTCATGCAAGATAGTATCTTTCTTGAAAAGAACTAAGTTGTATTAGTTGTAAAGATACATGCAATGTTCTACTTTTGAATGAAAGAATGCATGTATGTAGATGCATGTGCAGATTTGAGTGTTTTTTTAATGTCTCTTGATTTTCTTATAAGTACATTGTGCATATTAAAAAGAAAAAGAATGAACAATTAAAATTTATTACTGGCTTTATATTTTAAACAATTTATTGATTTTGATGCATATTTTTATTTTTGGTAGTATGGATATTTCTAAATATAGTCACTTCATTCTTTAATAAATCATGAGAAAAAAATTTTCACCTTATAAAAATACAAGCGTTTACATATTACTTGAAGTTTTTGTGATTAATATGTATCATGATAAACTAATAAAATTATTTGAACAGATAGTGTCATTTTTGCTAGACATCAAAATTAATCAAAAGAATCATGAGTCATAAAATAACAAATTTAATAAAATTAAAGATGATATTTTTTTTAATCATGTATATAATATTTATGATATTATCATCATGTTTTTTTAATTTTAATTAATTTATCAATCAAATTATTAAATAAATTATTATTTTTTAATAAAGTATTTTAAATAATAACATCAATTAGTTTTATGCTATTGTCTTTATTAAAATGATGAAATGCTATTGTCTTTATTAAAATATATAAATAAATAAATATAAAAAAAATATGTTATTTCTTATATATATAAGAGAATATTAAATCAATTCACCTAGATCTTAAATCAATCCAAGGTTCTTCATAGCTACTAAGAATAATACATTGTTGTATTGTAGTTGGCTACCATGTGAAAATAATATACATATATATTCAATGTACAATTTATTGCACAATTGGATGAGAGCCATATTAATAGATTTTAATTGGTTATAAAATATGATTAAATTACTATTCTGGAAGGAATCTATTTAAAAGGGTTACTATTAAGGATTGTACAATTTCATTTTCTTTGTTTTGATAGTAAATTTTGAGGTTGATTTTATGTTGATAATGACTTTTATATATTTTGAATCACCTTTATTAACCATTAGTGATCCTTAAAATCTTATTTTTATTTATTTTATTTGATATTTAGAATATATATTATATAAATTTTATTAAAAAAAAGATTGCAAAGAGATTTTTAGTATCAAAAAGAATAGTTATGCCATTCATATAGATGAATGCAAATGAATGATAGAAATCTCCATTCCTATTGGCCAAATGTCATGCCCAATGGAATTCAAGGAGGCTATTTGGGGCCTTATTAGGAATTAGGGGGTTTTTTTTTAGGGCATTCAAACATTAAATGTTAGAATCGGCAAGTTTATGTTTTTAGCTATGGTTTTAGTATAAAAATTGAATAATTTGGAATTTTTATGAAGAAGATATAAGCACTCAAAGTCAAGATGTCGATTTTCTATCTAATATCACTCTTTGGGATATAACTCACGTGTATGGGAAGCAATAAGGGATTGGCAATTGAGATTGGAGAGAGTACTTTCTTAACTATATTTTATATATAAAACTTGATGAATCCTAAGCTATGATGAAAGAGATATTGGAAGTTGAAATCAACACTTACAATCTAAGGGCAGTAATTGATCTATTTAATTAGTAGTTATATTTTGAACTATATCTTAAGTAATTTGATAAGATTTTGGCTCAAAATTTTTAGAAGTGTGTATTTTTATGTTATAAAGGTATACACAAATTATTGTGGGATTTGGATTTTGGATTTTTGAGATATAAAGAGAATAGTGCTCAGATGTCTATAAACTAGGGTTTTAAGCACTTGCTAGGGTTTTTGAAATATCAGATAATTGAAAGCAAATCTACCATTGATTTTTCTTATGATAAAGCTTAAAGGTATAAACTACACTTTTAAAAAATTTGACAAAAATTGAATTGTTGAATCAAGAGTTATTAGATCCTAAAATATAAGAAGATATCAATTATTTGCAAGTAAATAAGGTATTGAAGGGCTTTGTTATAATTTGAGCATTTTGTGCAAAATAAAGGGATTTTTGGAAGCCAAGACTTTATAGATGTGAAAAAATGGATATATGGAGCTATAATAAAATTTTGATATAAAGATGAGATTTTGAAAGGAGATAATAGATTTTTTTTTGAAGTAATCAAGAATCTAACTATTCAACAATTGGTTAGTTATAACTTTGCATAGAAAAGGGTATTAAGGATTTTTTAGATGCCATAGAAAAATCTTATGTATAAATCTACTTAAATATAAAAGATTCTTATTAGTACAATATATTTTTTTTAATATTATTATATTTATTTGTCCTCCTTATTAAAGACAAATCACTTTTTAGAGCCTAACTAATAAGTTATAAGTAAATTCTCTATATCTAAGTACCTAATATATTCCCAAATTAAAAATCATGCCATACAACAATGTATGAACCTTCTTTGTTGTATCCAAGAAGATTGATTCTTTAGCCAACATACAAGCTTTCATCCCAGTGCATCTTGATTCTCATTTTTAGTATTTAGATCAAAATGCCATTGAATGACATCTAGACCTCCTTAACAAGGGATACAAAACAAAGGTATGAGATCATGATCCTTGTTGCAACACTTATATTTTGTAATTCGAGCATGCCTAATGAGCTTTAAAGTATATTGATGTGTGTGCTAACTAGCAATTGACAGGGACAAAGATCTACGTGCCATTGTCCATTGAGTTCATTGGTTTTCCTATTGCCAAATTGGAAAAATAGTCATAAAGATTGAACCATGGGAAGAAGGAAAGTCGTTTTGAGATTTAGGTGGGTCAATTTAATATTCCCCTATTTACATATGCTTTTGATATACATAATGTTGGAAAATGTCAATTTGCAAAATGTGATATAAATCTGGCTTATTTATTCTTAAATTTATCTTAATACAACTAAAAAAAATATAATAGTAAATTCAATGCATATATATATATATATATATATATCCACAAAATAATCATTAATGTTTAGAGAATTGATTTATTTATCTTTATTATTGAAATAATTTGATATGATTAATAGAAAAAATAAAAAATATCTGAAATCCATCATTGTATGAGCACTGTTTCAAAAGTTTTCTATACCCCCAGAATCGGAAAGAACCGTAAGATGATACGAACTTACCCTGGATGAGACCCTTCCCTCAAGGACGATATACCCGTACCCCGGATGAGACCCTAGTATCACTGATATGAATAATATACCCTGAATGAGACCCTCCCATCCCTGCCGTCTAGACCATACCCTGGATGAGACCCTCCCATCCCTGCCGTCTAGACCATACCCTGGATGATACCCAGCTATAAGAGTGGAAGTGCATCACATAGGATTTCTGTTCGCCGTCACAGGAGGTTCACCGCAACACCAGTCACGATTGAAAGCATTTCAATGCAAAGTTGAGGACTGTTGATGCATCGAAGCTCTTGTCAATTCGCTATGGTAATCAGTCTGCTCCTACTCGCTTCCATCTTTTTCGTTATTGGTATTTCATTCCTGTGCAATGTAAGGAACCGGTTCTGTGAGATTGGATGGTCTGACTGAGCGTTTGGGGTTGCAGAGGCGAGCTGTGCAACGCGACTCTGTGCGCCGAATTCTCGTGGCATTGAAGGATGGCGTGTGTGGTGGTGAGCGCGTTAGGGCTGCCGATCGGGCCGATGGGCTATGGTCAGGGAATTCTAAAAGGACCTTCGCATCGCATGAATGTAAGTCTCTGTTATAGCGCGTGCACAATGTAGGCGTGGGTTCAGTTTTTTGACGGATGTTTTGTGGATATTCTTGCTTTATACACAATCTGAGGTGAGGTGGAGATTATCCCTCCTTGTTCCTGGAGCGCATGTTTTTAAGAGGAGTCACTTAAACCGAATTGGAGCCTTTTAGGTTAGTGCCAAACAGGTTGGGCCCACCGTGTCGATTTTGGCAAATTTCATGTGCAGTGGAATCCACACGGTGCATTTAAAGAGCCTCATTAACTAGCTTGTAGAACATGTGACGTTGGCATTAGTATATGAACAGAGAATAAACATGGCATTTAAAAGCTTGTATAGAATTTTAATAGATTTTTGCCACTCGTGTCCTAGCCGATTGTGGTGAAGTTATTCAGAAATGAGAGCGGGATAGTCGGGTGGGACTTTTTGACTGCATACTTTGATTCCTCCACTGCATTTCAAATTAATCTGTGATAAAGGTATTGACCTTTTGCTATTTCAAAGAGGATCTAGCATGCATTAAACGATTACTTCTCAGGTGAATGTATACCTGCAGGGATCAAGCCATGTTATATTAAAGGGGATAGACACTGCTATACAACAAGCACTGATTTCAGAAGCAAGGAAGCAGATTCATCTATTAAGCGTGTGCCCGTGAAAGTTGGAGCCGAGTTAAGGGTGTGTAACAATCCCACTCCTGTAAAGCAGTAAGAACTAAGCGACAAATTATGGTGCTCTGTTCCACATAGTAAGTCACAGTTAGCTTGACCTAGATGTTTTGGGCTTACAGTTCTTTGTACAAAATTGTTGCAATGAAGCTGTGAACATTACCTTTTCGGCGTTCTTTTGAAGTAACCGCTAATCTGGAATGTGATTCAGATATGTGTCGCTGAAATAAATGTAGATGTAGATGTGGCGACGGGAGACAGTCTGGAAGAAATTGTACTAGAGGTGAGTTCATTGCTGACGGAGTCGTGATTAGTGATTCTCGAGCTACTCAGCAAGTCAGGGCATCTACAGAGATAGATTCTTTGTACATTGTATTTTCAAAATTGTGGGAGTATTCTACTTGTGACAAAGTAAAGCTGTTTTCTTTGTCATTTTACAGGCACTTTGGAAAGATGGACGCAGTTCTGATCACTGGTCTGATTTTCAATTGATAGAGTCTTCAAGTTGTGTCAGTAAGTGTAACAATTTCACAAGTCCAACTCTCATGGGAGTATATGCACCTACACATGTATATGTCGTAGATGTTGGTATGCACACAAGTCACTTAGATCCATTTTGATGGTGTGAACAGAGTTGCAAAACATTGGAGGCACCCGAAGACATGGAGATCCAGTACCAGAGGGTATCAGGGCAGCCATGCCTGCACGCTGGTGCGGCTTATTTGTGCAGGCAAAGCAGAAACCAGTTCGCATTCAAAGTTTGGTAAGGACCTCCCTAAGCATATATGAGCCTCCCACAAGAGTATTACTGTGCTGAGAGGCATCTGAGCGCTCAATTCTACATGAAAGTTTAGATTATGCTTGCTCCCTTCAAATCGGGAGCTTCACCCTTATTCCAGATATCCATTTTTTATGTTGCAAACCTGAACTTGGGACATGACGGTTGACCGTCAGAGTCGTGCCAAGCTGCATAGGTTCTTCTTTTCTTTGCAACCCTTCGCTGTAATTACTCCAAGAAAATACTGTCCAAGTAGGGATAAATCTCCACCCCCACACACCGTAGGATATATCATGCAGCACTGGTTGTCACGATTATTGGGCAGAGAATTGCAGCCAACAAACTATTGGTTGAATTGTGTACCAAAAAAATTAGTGAATTGTGCCGTTCTCAACTGTAACGTTGTCCTTCAAGTTATTGCAGTCTTGAACACCATTAGGGTGTTGTCTCAGCATCAATGTGAGGAACATTTTGCACATGCTTTTTCTATGTGTTAAATTCTACTTTTTGAATGAGGATGACGTGTGTGGGGTTATTTCAGAGAGAAGGAAACTTGAATGTTGAGACCTCTGGTGGCGACGTTACACTTGGTGATATGCGGGGAGGAAAGGCCAAAATTTTGACCAATGGCGGTTGTTTTACAGCTGACTTGGTACATTCCTCATGCTTTGTTGCTCTTGAAAGTTGTCGCTTGGCCTCGCAAATGTATTTGTGTATTTTGAATTGTAACCAGTCTACTAATTTTGAGAAATGAATTTTTGCAGTTACTAGCTTTCGTGGAGAAGTAGCTATCTTCTGCAATCTTCTGCTCTTAGTGCTAACGTTTGGAATGGGATGAACGCATACGTATTCATGGTTTCATGCGTCCCCATCCTGTGTCAGGTTTCTGCGAATTCTGTGGTAAAGACAGCGGGAGGTGATGTTTCTATTAAACGACTGGTGGGCACAACCATTGATGTCGATACTAATGGAGGCGACATGTACATTGGATCTCTTTATGGCAATGGTAAGCATCTCTTAGCTCTAGAAAACTCATCGATCATTTACTGTATTCTAATATCTTTTTCAGCTGAAAGTTGGTGAACATACTTGACATATCTGTTAATGTTAATAAATTCTACATTACTTTAATATATTTCTCAGCTCGGGATCTGACATTCAATGTTGCATGTGATTGGTTATCACAGATGTGGTGATGAAATTAAGCGGTGGCTCATTTGAAGCGAAGCATATCCAGGCACAAGATAGTGCTTTGGTAAGTTAGCTTCCAGCCATTCCGACCCTGGACAGCTGACAAGTGAACACCCAATCTGGATTGTTAGCTTTCTCTTAGATAAAATTTCAGTCGGTTTTTTAATTGGGTGAAATCTATGCTTCTAGGAAATGTTCTGAGCACTACAATGACGTTCAATCTTTCCTTTGATCCATATTTAGAAAATGCCTTACTTTTAGGTAGAAACAGTCTATTCGCTTTTGATCAAAAAGTGTTGACGGAGTTCTTTTGTCTTGGTTAATCAGATATCAACAGAAGGCGGATCAGTCCAGATAACTGGAATTGATGGGTACGCTAGCTCTTTATATACTTTGTAGGATATCTTATTCGCTCTCTACTTTTTATTCCTGTTGACCAGGTATGTTGGTTATTTTTAGTATATTACAACAGACGTCAAATTTTTCTAGCGGTAAAGGAAACAGCCGTCCATGTTGGGTTTACCAAGGAGTGCATAAGCTGCGCAGCATGAAAACTTTAACCGTTCCTAATTTCCTCAAATCAATAACCTAGCTCTTCAAAGCTTGATCATGTTTCTGAACTTTGCAGCTCAATGTTGTGAAGAGTGCTTACATCCCTGCTTTGAAAGTACTAATTCAGTTGTTCCACTCCAGTAAGGCAAGCATTGTAACACGTGGAGGTGATGTAGCGTTGCAACTACACGAGCATGCTCGAGAGGCAAGTGTTCTTTAGTGTCTGAGTAGAAGTCGGATTGTACAATACCTCTTTCTGTAGCTCGCAAATAAGAAAATGTCATTTGTTGTCATCCAGTTTGGGAAGTAACTGACTAAAAGAATGTCTTGTAGCTTGTTTATTATCCTAAGAACTCACGGATCTACAGATCAAGTTTTACACTGTTTAATTCTTGAGAATTTATAAAACCATATAATCGATCTCTGTTCCTCGTGGGGTGTTCGGTTTACTGACAGTGATGTTTCAATGCGTGTAATGATGATCAGATCGATATAGACGCAAGTGAGGGGAATGTGACGTTGTACTTTTCCAACAATCTTTCTGCCCAGGTTTGGGCCTCCCTGCACAATCTATCTTATAGAACATCCTTGTCTTGCTGCTTATGCCTTATTGCAAGTATCACCCTGTGCCCTATTCAGCTCTGAAGAAGAGTGCACGTGGCTATTCAACAGACTTACAGTAGAACAGAGAAGTGATCTCTGAGCAGCTTACTCGTGGCTGGTCTTTACGGCGGAATTGATGAGGCGACTATTGTTTTCAGGTGGAGTACAATGGAGGAAAATCTATTTACCAGACTTCGCAAATAGTGGTTGCTACACCTTTGCCAGGCCAATATGTCTTCGTAGGTCAAGAATCTGGCAATTGGATGCATGGAGATGACAGTCGTGCCAACAGATCAGAAGAGGCATCTCAAGCTAGCGCAGTTCCTCAATTGTGTAAAATAAGGATAATTTCCTCAGGGTCTTTTCACGTCAAAATGCGAAGCTGGATTGATGTGGCTATGGCCAGTAGCGTACCCAACTTTGTCAAGTAGTAGTCTTCGAGGATGATACGCCTCTTTTCATAATAATTTGCTTCTACTCAAGTCCTCTTCTTGTTATAATTCTATACATTATCAAATTATAGTATTTGCGTGATATGCATCTGTCTTTGTGTTGTGAACTTTTTCAGGTAACGAAATGATCTGAACTTACTGACATCCTTGCTGAAAAAAGGTATACTTCGATACCGTCACTATCACCGTTAAAAACGTAGCAGAGTCAAAGCCTTAGTGAGATGATCGTAAATGCTTTGGGTTTGGATGATGATAACTGCCTGGTCAGACGACGGTAAACCCCCAACAAAGAAATTCCCATTAGAATACCAAATCTTCCATGTTTTTCATGTTCCAAATTTAGAAACATATAACAAACCCGAACCAGTTGCTGTTGGGAATCATCACTCTTCACCTACCGAATCAATATGTCCAAAATGCAAAACGACCACTTCATGGTTCGATCTGAGCCTCAGCTGAGTTAAGGCTGAAGAGCTTGTTTGCAGCACAATCCGTGTATCCCTCTCTACTCAAGCTTGACAATTCCTGAAAATTCCTTTCCTTAAAGGTCTTGGAAAGGGTAGCCAAATAACACTCAACACTCTCTCTTTTCTCCATAGGCAATATTCTCTTACCCCTAAAAATTACAGCGAATGGAACCCTAAACTTAGAATTCTCGCTCTAGAAACGATGAGATTATGATCGATTGGTGTTCAAGCATCGATGCTCCAAGTCAATGTTACTTTGACTGCACTTGCGGGTGAGGTCGAACATTGTGTTGCAACGACATTGACCTTGAATCTGTGCAACAAGCTCCAAAAACTTGGGTGTCACTGAGCTCTCGAGAGCTTGGCACTGAGCACAGCTTGTGAGTCTGGAGGGGTTCTGCAAGAGGAGGGTCTTCACAGCTGGGGACCCCTCAAGAAGAAGAAGTTGAGGAAATAAATGTGTTTTGTTTGTTTGTATATGAATAGACAATTAAATAAATACTTAAGCTAAAAATGTTCCATTGTTTGTTTGTATGTATGTATGTATGTATGTATACTTTGATAAGTTTAATAATAGTTTGATAGAAGTAACAATATCTGTAAGAAATTTAATCAATATCATTCGTGAGATGATAGACGAGAGTTTGTTATAATTCTTAAATTATTTGCTCTAAGTTTTGTGAAAAAGGAATATAATCTTGAAAAACTTGACATTTGAGCAGAAAACTTTGTGAATTACAGGGAATCATTGCATAAACAATAAATGAGTAGACGTTGAAATAACTTAGCAAATGCTGTTGGTGTAAAATTTTAAAAAATAGGTAGATTCTGAAATTATGTATTAGTATTACAAATATAAAATATAATACTGATTTTCTAGATGTGTACATAAACTTTTAAAAATAAAAATAAAATAAAAAAGTGTATTGAGTTTAATTAGAAGTTATGTAATTAAATAATACTAATCTAAGCTATCATAATTTAAAGATTTATTTTGAATATACTAGTTTATAAATAGTAAAGAAATGTATATATAAATTATAGTTTAAAAAGATAAAATCTAATCTAGATTCAAAGATTTGATGATTTTTTTTGGAAACATTTAATTTTTACACATGGAAGAATTGAATATAAATTGAATATGATATATTATTTAAAAACTACTTAATCTCAAGATTTATTATTTCTTAAATTTACTCAATAATTTCTTAAAAGAATGATTTAATATAAATTTTATATCAAGACAATATTGATTTAAAAACTCCAAAATAAAAAAACTAATACTCTCAAATAAATACACATACATACATGCATACATGCATACATTCATTCATTATGTTTATAAATTATTATTTTAAAACTTAGTATATTCAAAGAAAAAACCTTGTATTTTATAATAATTTATTTTAATTACTTATGATTCAATTCAAATAGGTATTTGAGTTTTACTTTATATGAGAAAAATACATACATAATTACTAATTAATTAAGTTATGTTTTTCACACAAAGCTATATGTTTTATTAAATAAATGTCTTTTATTATCTTTAAATAAATATTGCATAATTTTCTCTTAACAAGGAAAAAAATTGTAAGTATATATTTGAATGATATGTGTATATACACACACTTGCAGATAAGTTGTGTATCAAAATTCAATCGTAATTAATTCTTTCTTTAAATGTAGATATAAATAAAATTGAAAGATTTTGTAAACAATGCCAAGTGACTTTGGAATTCATTTTCCATAGTTGTTAAGTTTGAAATTTGCCTTAAAATTAGCCTGCCGTGGTATCAAACCAAAAATAATAATATGCCTCCATCAATGTTTATTTTTGTGTGTAAAAAAAATCTCAATTGATTAATTTTTATACTTATATGATGATAAATACTATTATTGTTATTCACAATTCACAATTTCTTGTTCAATAATAAATTGTTTTAATTTCATAAAAACAGTTGTCTAATCCCACATAAATTTTTGTAATTTTAGTAAGTCTTAAATTTTAATACAATAAACTTTGAAGAGGAGTGAATAAAAAATGTACATCAACTTAGAAAAATATGCATTTACACGTCCATACATATCAGTTACTAATTTGTGGTAGATAACAGAAATGGTAGATAATAGCTCGACAGTTTTCTCAAAACATAATGGTCTTCTAGAAAAAATTATATATATTTATATATTTAAAACTATAAGTTCCATTTTTGTATATATATATATATATATATATATACATGCATCAGTAAAACTATTTCAATTATTTTAATAAATTTTTGTGAGTGTTGTTTAAAAGTGGAGTTCAAACTCAAATACACCTTCAATATTGTTTATTCACTTCTACCATCTGTTTAAAATCAAAATCATCATATCAATAAACATGTTTTCTATTTTGATTGTATGCATATTTGTGTTTTTTTAGAGTTTACAAGAAATTGGAACAACTATTTTTCAATATATTATACTTCATAATTAAAAAAATTCAATATGCACTGATTGGTATAAATTTCCAAACTATTAGATTTCATTTTCTTATATTGTGTTATTAAGAGTATATAATGTCACATGTATTGGCTTTACAAATAACACGCATCAAAACTTTTAAAATAAATAAAAGCATAGGGAAATGTTGTCTTGGATTTTAACATTTTTTTGCTACTAACTAAATTAAATTAAATGATAAATTTCAAATTTAATCTTGATTTCATGAAAAGATGAATAATAAAAACTGTCCCTCAACAAGGACTTTGCAACAAATTTCAACATTGAGATGTTTAAAATTGAATCAATATCTTCAACTTAAAGTGGTATTGTAAACTCTGCTGTGTTACAGTAATATTACCAAAATTTTAATGCATGAAGATGATATAAAATAATATTAATCAAATACGTGAGTTTAAGAACAAAATTATGTATCTATGTTAATATATACTTAAAAAATAGTAATAAATTTGTATACATCCTTACACACATGCATACATTTACCTAAGTTCATTGGTCAAACCTTTATAGTTCACACCTTCCTATACAAATATACTTTAAAAGTAACTTTGTTCTCATTATCAATACAATAAAAGACACAAACTTTTTCATTTCAAATATAGTATTTATTGTTATAACTTCAATTTTTTTCATTGCTAGAACACAATTTAAAATGCTGGGACAAGTAAAATTTAATTGTACTCATTTTTAAGGTTGTAAACTATTGATTACTGCACATTTTATTATATTCATGTAAAAAAATTGTTGATTGTGTACATAATTGGATACTTTGGAAAATGATTGTGTACATAATTTGATGTGACTTTTAAGATAGTTAAATGGTAATTTTTAAAATTTAATTTCAACAAGTATATTTTAAAACATAGGTTGGTGATATTCATATCATATGTCACCAAATTCAACAATTATACAAATTTGAAACACTAAAATATTTATTAAAAAAATATTAAATTTAAAGACCATAGATTTTATTGTGATGTATTTGATGAATCATTATAAATAGTTGTTGTGTGATATATATAAAATAAATGAATACAGCTTCAATAAATAAATAAATAAATAAATTACAAAAATGAAAAAAAACTATCTATATTCATACATGCAAATAAATTTTTTTATGTCTTTGTTGTATATCTAAATAGAAAAAATCATCAATTTTAATATTGTCTTTACAAGAGTAATAATAAAAATTACTTCAACCACAAACTTATGTTAATATTCGTATAAAAAAAATCACTTTTATTCACTTAGATAAAGATAATATTAAAAATAAATACAAAAATCTACACAACGCATCCAAAAATCATGAAGATAATCCAAACAATAAGAGCTGAAAATAAATTGAAAATAGTAAGCCCCTCCTCCACAGCGCCGAACGAGCCATGCCCCATAATTAGCTGAACCCGAGATCAGGGGAACCATGGGAGCGTGGGAACGTGCGAGCGAGCCCATAAAAAGAAAAAGTATGTACGGAACGTTCCCAGCAGGGTCACGGCGTCGTCACCCTGGCAGTCCAAGTTGCGGCGCGGGCACCGAAAGGCGCGGGGGGCTATGGGGCCCCTCCCCTTCCTCCTTCCCTTTTTCCCGCGCCTGGGCTCCCAGGCCCTGGGTGCCCCAGTGCCGCCATGCCCCGGGGGAGCTTCCACGCGGGGATTGATCGCCCCGCTGCCCGCGCCAGATTCTGCTTCAGATCCTGCTTTTTGGATGGCACCTCTGGGAGTGCCGTCGTTGTACAGCGCAATTAGAGGGTGTGCTGAAATCTTGCGACGCTTCTAATTGAAGCGCGAGGTTGTTGGGTGCGCGGTGCTGACGGTCTTGGAATGAGCGGGGGCGACTGGCTTCGTTTGGATTTGGATTTTGGAGGGAGGGGGGATTTGTTTGATCGGGGAATTCTGATATGGATGTAGAGGTGGAGCGTTGTCGCGGTGGTTGATTTGGGTGGAATGTTGGGGTGTGAGGTGAGGGTGTGAGTACTGAGGGGGGTTGATTGCTAGATTGTTTGTTGTTTCGGAGGGAGTGTTCTGCCGGGGTGAAGGTCTGTGGTCACAGTTTGTGGGAATGGGGTGTAATTAGTGCGCTGTTGCGATTGGCATTGCGAATTTTACCGGTGCTGGGAAGTTCTGCACTGTGCTGTTTTAGATTCTGCCTGTGCACAGTCTTAGTGTACAGCAGGGTTGATCTTTTACGGCGTGTTTTCTAAAATTTGCCATCTTCTGGCGGGCTTTCGCACAACCAGTTCGATTTCTTGTTGAAGGTAGATGGGACTTTGAAAATGCGGATTTCGAAGCGCATTATTCTCTATCATGCTGGGGGAATATCATGGAAATTCACGGAGAAGGCTTTTTTTTTGTGACCGCTGGCACACATAGCACACCTCCAACTCCGGAAGAGCGTGAAGAGCAGAGTAGATTAGAGTGGAGCTTTTTAGACTAGTTAAGTTCATACGTGGGGACGTTTGCAACAGTTTTCAGTGGGTGGATTCCTTTGTTCAATCCACTGAGGTATCAGCTTTTTGCCCAAAATTTGATCCTTCCTCGTTACAGTCTAAATTTTTTTGTAACAATTGTCTGTTGGTCACATGGATCCTTTACCACTGTTCACAATGTGTGGAAGTGTCAGACTGAGGAATGAGTACGATGAGCAAGTCCCATTGTTGGAGTGCACCTGTAACCATAGATTCTTGTTAAGCTCGAAATCAGTGATTGTTTGATCTGGTCATCGACTTGCATCGAATCGATGCAACAAATCTATGCCGCTGTCAGTGAATCGCCTGAAAGAGCGTATTGTGAATTTAAAATACTGTGAAGTTATCACTGAAACAGTTGTGGTCAAGAGCCGCAGATGAATGTTACAACAGGTGCTTTTATTTAGAAGGAAATTTAAGTGAAAGAATGGACACGTGGTTCTTCTTGCGGTTAAAACGACAATAGGGTGTTTTGCTCTTGTTCGTTTTGCAGAATAGTCCTGAACAATTGACTATGCCTGTTTCTGACGATTGATGCTACTCACTTCGATATCGTCAATGATCAGGAGCAAATTGTGTTCATTGACGGATAATTTCCCCTTGTATCCAGCAGAGATTAGGACTGAGGTTTGAGAATCGGAACAAGTGCAGCAAAGGGCGTAGCAGTTGGTTGAAGTGAAAAGCCGCAATGGGTTTTACTGAAGAGATCTTTCACAGCCACAGTCATTCTGCTGAAGATAGCGGAGACGAATCGCTATCTGCATTGCCAAGGCACACTAAAGTAGTGGTTACAGGAAACAATCGCACCAAATCGGTTTTGGTTGGTCTTCATGGGGTCGTCACGAAGGCTGTTGGCTTGGGAGGCTGGCACTGGCTTGTAATAACCTTGAAGAGCTTTCAGCTGATTTTGTTGATGCCTAGTTTCTGATCTTATTCTTTTGCAGTTGTCTCGGTGTGTTACTATCTTAGCCTCTTGAAGCTCTTCAAACTCATCAGGTTTCTGTCGCGGTGGCAGGTACTTACAAACGGGGATGAAGTGAAGCTCCAGCGTAATGCATTGAGTGTGATTGAGGGCCCTAGTGGTTCTGAAGAAGTGGAGGACAATGAGGATTATTCATTTTCTAGCAGAACAAGCCAAGGTTTGTAATTCCGAGCTCATTTTGGGTTGAGACATTGCATGCTGCACTAACATTGAGACATTAGGACCAAGATCCCTAGTCATTGTTTTAGGTAGATCTCGATTTTGATATCTCTTAGATTTATTTGTTTCGCTTATACTGAAGGCTCAGTAGATAAGAATAGGCGTTATGTCACATGGAAGCTGTTACATCTTGCAATTGAGAGGTTGAGATCGAAGAATACTTTTGCTGTGACATTGTGCATTCTCATGTTTAAGGAACGGAGTTCTGATTTTTTAGCCTGCCACTATTGTAAGACGTAGAATGAGTAGTCTCTTTGTAAAGGGACGAAAGCTTATGGCTGCAGAAAACAATATTCGGAGGAACTCATTCAGAGTACAACCGCGAAAGCTTGTATGTCCTGTCTCGTCCAATCCTGGAATGGCAGGTCATGTCGGAAAGACTACTCAATGTGGTTACTCAAACGACAGAAGAGGAAGTTTCGTTGAACGCAGAAGTTCATCGAGCAGATGCTTACCGGTATGATAACTTCTGATTGATTAGAGTTTGGTTGAGGTGTGTGAAAATGGTTTATATAAGCATAATTAATATATATTTTCTCGTCTGAAGAACGACAACAGGGACTTTGCAAATCCAAAAGCAAGTCTGCACTTGCTGAATCTGTGGAGGCTCTCCAGAAACGACTGACAATTGATGTCCATTCTTTGGGTGCAGTCTGTGAATTTTAGCAAGCTAGAGATAGCTGCTCTGAAAAGATATCTAAGGCACTTCAAGCTGGTAAATTTCTGTCCACATTAAACTAACAAGATGTGATTACAAAATTATTGTCAAGGTCATTTCAGATATTCTACATCTCAGTTTACCCAGTTCATGGTGAGGACAGATTTGTCTAAGGATTCCATTTGCAATGAGAAATGGGAGCTTGTGTCAGGTCCCATGATCTTCTTAATTGTTGTAACCTTGAGAAGCCTTAAGTTGCATTGCACTAGCAAATCACTATTTTACTATTATTATTATTATTATTTTTTGTTGTTGTTGTTGTCTTCATGAGGTTCGATTATACAGATAACTTAAGTGCTCACAATCTGAACTAATGGTTTCATTCGTTTCTGTATTGAAGGTTGAAGGCGGTCCCAACTCATCCAGAGAGCAGCTTGTGGATGCAGTTTGTAGGCATTTCATGTCACAGGTTGAGTTGCTAAAACCTGTAACCCGTGCCATTCTGAGAACTCGTACCAAGTTGTACATGTGTTGCCTCCACGATAATTATGAATCTCTACAATATTTTAGCTTTGCACAGGCTTTGGAACGTACTCTATGAAGGCAAAATCCGATTCCCTGAGTGTGTATTATTGTATGGAATTGCAGGAGTTGGACGAGAGGCAAGTAATTATGGGTTTCGTGCGAGCTGCGAAGCGTCTAAGAACGTAGGAGGGGAACTTGGGAATACTAATATTAGCTTCACCATGAAGTCAATAACCTGGGAAGCTCAGTGATTGTTCGCGTCGAGTCAAAGAAAAACCTTAAATCGGCCACGCTAGTCCGCTGTGGTCGACTGTAAAAAACTACTCACTCTTTACCTGTCCTCCTGTATATTATAATCACTAAAGTGTAAAAGTTAAAAGTAGGCGTCTGACGAAAAGATATTGATATCCTTGTAAGGGTTCTGTACATAGGGATGCTTTAAATGGCTTAGGATTTAAGCAGCGTTTATTTAGACGTTAAATCTGTTCTTCCTTTACTCACCAATCGTGTTTAAGTGTTAAATACGAAGGATGGATCCTGGTGGTATCCTTCCAGTTGAGCCTGCAATCGCCTTACAGTCCTTGAACATAGAATCATGGTTATGCGCGTGTGATGATATCTCCTTTGATGCTTACAGGAGCACCCTGTCTGTAATTCGATACCTCAGTCTGTAAGACTCTCTACATGATGGATCTCGAACCTTAATTTCGTCACAAGATTCGTTTCTACAATTGCCACTGAAGTACCATATAAAAATTCTATGCTGGATCCAGAGGATATCACTACAGTAACTTATCTCTCACGTCACTGTATAAGGTCCAGCTCCACAGCAAACACCGACGACGACCACCACGACTACCACGAGTGAGGGCATGTCAACTAGCTTTACAACAATAACAAAAACATCCGGGGCGAGATACAGACACCCCGGCGAACCAGTCTACACTTCACCCTTGAGCACGCCATTGATCCATTCAAAAGTTCCTCAGAAATCACCGAAACAAACCGGCCGTATACACATCCCTCGGAGTTCGTGACTTTCTTCCACAACACAAACCCCGAGCCTCCCCCGGTCCACGAAACACAAACACACTAATTCTAAAAACACATAGTGGGATGGCCTCGAAACTAGGGACCGCCCTGCTCATTCCGATAACCGACTTGCAAAACAACTTGTCACCCCGCGAGGGTCGTCGACCTAATGAAGCGCCTCCTCCGACAGATCTTAACCGTCGCTGAGTCTCATCCAACGGACGCTGTTTGATCATGACGAAAACAATCAGGGCAAGGACCGAATGTTCATGGACAGAAGGGGAAGGCTCGAGAAGGCCAGAGGAACTGATCCTAGCCGTTGGCGGCATACATCTGACGGTGGCACTGGGAGGCCTGGAAGCGTCTAGAGAGCCTTCGTTCTGGTATGAAAAGCTCTAACCCTCCTCTATGCACGTCGTCTCTCGGTGTTCACAGCTCTCACCCGCTGCTGCACTCGGAACTGTTATTTCGATCGTTCAGTAGCCGTTAGGGCTCAATCGATTGACCTACACTCCGGCTTCGTCAACGAGGTTTCTTTCGCGGATTTGACCAGGGGCGTGGCCTGAGTCCCCCTGATTTTTGCATTGAGGCGGTTAGGTTTTTGCGTAAGTTTTAGGCAAGATGACGGACGGCGATGCGCAGGTCGAGACCTTCGCCTTCCAGGCGGAGATCAACCAGTTGCTGAGTTTGATCATCAACACTTTCTACAGCAACAAGGAAATTTTCTTGCGAGAGTTGATCAGTAACTCGTCCGATGTAAGTTTCTAAGAACTTCTAAAAGTTCTTCAAAGTTTAATTCTTTCTCACTTAGATTTTTAGGTTCGCATTGTGGAGAAGTGTTGTGCGTGAAGTTTGAGGGATCTAGATATGGTATTTGCTTCGTCTGTTTCATGACATATCGCTACGATTTGTACCGCAGCCTTGGTAGAGTTGAGTAGCGGTGGTGGGTTTGAGTCGTGTACAATCGTCAATGCCTGCCTGTCTGCTTATCTCTTTGACCCCGTGATGGTAGGCCTTGGACAAGATTAGGTTTGAGTCTCTGACCGACAAGAGCAAGCTGGATGGCCAGCCCGAGCTGTTCATCCACATTGTTCCCGACAAGGCCAACAACACTCTTAGCATCATCGACAGTGGTATCGGTATGACGAAGGCCGACATGGTTAACAACCTGGGAACCATCGCGCGGTCCGGAACCAAGGAGTTCATGGAAGCCCTGACCGCCGGTGCCGACGTTAGCATGATAGGGCAGTTCGGTGTGGGTTTCTACTCTGCGTATCTGGTCGCGGAGAAGGTGGTTGTGACATCGAAGCACAACGACGATGAGCAATACATCTGGGAGTCACAGGCCGGGGGGTCATTCACGATCACGAGGGACACGAGCGGGGAGAAGCTGGGACGTGGAACGCACATCAAGTTGTACCTGAAGGAGGACCAGCTGGAGTACCTGGAAGAGAGGAGGCTGAAGGACCTGGTGAAGAAGCACTCGGAGTTCATCAGCTACCCGATCTCGCTGTGGTCGGAGAAGACGACGGAGAAGGAGGTGTCGGACGACGAGGAGGAAGAGGAGAAGAAGGAGGACGAGGAGGGGAAGATCGAGGAGGTGGACGAGGAGAAGGAGAAAAAGAAGAAGAAGAAGGTGAAGGAGGTGTCACACGAGTGGGCGCTGATGAACAAGCAGAAGCCGATATGGATGCGGAAGCCAGAGGACGTGACGAAGGAGGAGTACGCGGCGTTCTACAAGAGCCTGTCGAACGACTGGGAGGATCACCTGGCGGTGAAGCACTTTTCGGTGGAGGGGCAGCTGGAGTTCAAGTCGGTGCTGTTCGTGCCGAAGAGGGCGCCGTTCGACCTGTTCGATTCGCGGAAGAAGCAGAACAACATCAAGCTGTACGTGAGGAGGGTGTTCATCATGGACAACTGCGAGGAGCTGATCCCGGAGTACCTGGGGTTCGTGAAGGGAGTGGTGGACTCGGAGGATCTGCCGCTGAACATTTCGAGGGAGACGCTGCAGCAGAGCAAGATATTGAAGGTGATCAGGAAGAACCTGGTGAAGAAGTGCATGGAGATGTTCGCGGAGGTGGCGGAGAACAAGGAGGACTACCAGAAGTTTTACGAGGCGTTCGCGAAGAACTTGAAGCTGGGGATCCACGAGGACAGCCAGAACAGGACGAAGCTGGCGGACCTGCTTCGGTACCACTCGACGAAGAGCGGGGACGAGATGACGAGCCTGAAGGACTACGTGACGCGGATGAAGGAGGGACAGAAGGACATCTACTACATCACGGGGGAGAGCAAGAAGGCGGTGGAGAACTCGCCGTTTTTGGAGAAGCTGAAGAGGAGGGGGTACGAGGTGCTGTACATGGTGGACGCGATCGACGAGTACGCGGTGGGACAGCTGAAGGAGTACGACGGGAAGAAGCTGGTGTCGGCGACGAAGGAGGGGTTGGTGTTGGAAGAGACGGAGGAGGAGAAGAAGAAGAAGGAGGAGACGAAGGCGCGGTTCGAGCCGCTGTGCAAGGCGGTGAAGGACATATTGGGGGACAAGGTGGAGAAGGTGGTGGTGTCGGACAGGATCGTGGACTCGCCGTGCGTGTTGGTGACGGGCGAGTACGGGTGGTCGGCGAACATGGAGAGGATCATGAAGGCGCAGGCGCTGCGCGACAGCAGCATGTCGAGCTACATGTCGTCGAAGAAGACGATGGAGATCAACCCGGACAACCAGATCATGGAGGAGCTGAGGAAGAGGGCGGAGGTGGACAAGAACGACAAGAGCGTGAAGGACTTGGTGCTGCTGCTGTTCGAGACGGCGATGCTGACATCAGGGTTCAGCTTGGAGGAGCCGAACACGTTCGGGAACAGAATCCACAGGATGTTGAAGTTGGGACTGAGCATCGACGACGATGCGACAGAAGCCGACGCGGACATGCCACCATTGGAGGCTGATGTCGACGAGGAGGGTTCCAAGATGGAGGAAGTAGACTAAACTCTTAGTTAGGGCACTGTTTTTTTTTTCAAGTGGTGAACATTTTTGTGGATGTTGTAAGGTATATAACTGGGTGATTGAAACCCGGTTTTGTAGGATAACAAATAGATGAGTTGACGGAATGATTGATACTTTCCCTCATTTGATTTGGACGATATCCTTCCCTTAATGACCACAGTAACGATATTTCTATGTCTCTCTGGTATTGACAATCTTGGTGTTCGGTTTTATACGTCTTTCCTTAATTTCGATATCCTGCGCATCAGACCGTTTCGGTTTGTTATTGTAGTAATTAAAGAGTCCTTTCTTTATTTTGTAATGGTTGTGAGTTATTATTTTTGTGTGGATGTTGTGGGTTTTACCTTTGAAATGATAGTCCTATCTGTGACTAATTTTTCTGAAAAGGACGTGCCCTCAGTTAAACTTGGGCGACTGTACATTGGTACATCATTCGCAATGTAGCTCTTGAGTTCCTGTGGGTGTCTTTTCAGAATTGATCGACTTGAACATAGAAAGTGTAGCCTGCAGACTGACGCTTATATCGTATAACTATATTTTGGGCATTTGCACCGAATGTGGAGAAACGAAAATACCTTCTGTAAATTCAATTTCGCTCAGTTTTTGTTCTTGGAAATTGGCATACAGTTACTCCGATAATAATGTCTTAGTTCTCGCGGCGCTGTTTACTGAGTTTTGCAACGCACGGTCGTTCATTACTTCCTCTAATCGTTTCGATCGTTGCCATTTTCGTGATATATGTCAGCTTATTTCGCAAACTCCCAAACAAATTGTCAACACTATGAACTAGTTTTTGGCTCTGGACGTTAAGATATTTCAATTTTTGCGAACATGTCTTTCAGAGTATTTGAAATGATTATTTACAACTCTAGTGAAAAGCGTAGTTGGGAGTGGCATAGTAGAAGCAGTATTATATTGTTTATCTCAGAAAGTTAGCAACAGATTTGTAAATCTTTTCAATGGCTTGACTTTCTTACAGAATAGGAACAAATTACTCCCTTCAAGAAAATTTTAGTGGTGTAATTCAGACACAGTTACACCTATAGTTCTGTCGCAAAGCATCTGGCTCCGCAAAGTGTGACATGGTGCCGTGTCTCTTTTAATAAAGATAATACATGCCCCTCTAGCCTCTGAAGCTAGGGGAGGATAAAGTCTGCCATCACAACATTCTTTAATCTTTAACTCTGAAATTTCAACAATTCATTGGATGATTATATTGATGAAGTCCATAATTCTTCCTAAATTCTTTAATAACAATGGAAATAACATCAATACTGCATTAATCATCTCAATTTACAATATCCTCCATTAATCTTCTTTTTCAAGGGTGAACATAGTACTAATGATATGAATAAAGATAAACTAACATTATAATGCACACAAGCTACAAAAGAGACACAAAAAATAAATGGTGTAATAGAAAAGTTCTCCAATGTTTTGGACCTCGGCATAAATGTTTCAGTTTGTAAGTGAGGTCTTTGGGCTAACAAAGTGGACTTAATCTTCTTCCAAGGTCAAATTATGATTCTTAGTGCATTAAGAAGATCAATTACTACTAATTATAAGTCGAGACAAGCTTTGCTAAGGCATTCAAAACTCATGAGATTTTTAATAAAGTTAAGATTGTAAACATGGTCAAGATCATTTTTTCACCAAGGTCCTTATCTTGTAGAATGTGGTGTATTTGACAATTGCTGAGAAGATTGATTATAGCTTCATTGGTTGATATATTACAAGAGTGCACAAATATTGTTTTGGTACATTCTTGGTACTACAAAAAATATCAAAGAAGCAATGGATCATGAAATTATCAAGAAGAAGAAGGATATGTAAAGTCCAACCTACATAAGGAATTAACAAAACTATCACATTGGAATGCTTCAATATTAAAAATTATACATTTGCCCAAATACTATTCATTAATATATTTATAGAATATATTGTCTTTAGATACTCACATGCTTTTATTAAGTCCCTTAAGTATGTCTTTTTAAAAATGATATAAAAATGAACAAGAAATTATTCTAAAATTAAAATAGGTTGGATTTCAAGTTCTTAAAAAAAACCATGTCTCTAAAAAAAATCTTCTACATAGTTACAATGGTGGCAATGATCTTTTTGTATTCTTGATTTTTAATAGTACTAAAAAAACTTCAAATTTCTTGATTCACTAATTTAGTCAAATACTACATTGTAGTATTATATTACATGTCTTGTTTGAGAATGCACCAGATACTTGGTTGTAGAAGATAAACTTGTATTTTGAAACTAACTAAGATCCTAACAATCCAAATAAAATCCTAAATAAATCCCAAATGGATTTTTAAAGTAATCTTAAAGAAATCCTAAAAAAATTAATAAAAAATCCTAAAGAAATACTAATGAAATCATAAAGAGTCTTTAAAAAATTCTAAAGAAACTTTAAAGAATCATAAAGAATTATTAAAAATATATTGAAGAAATTCTAAAGAAATTCTAAAGATATTATAAAGAAATCATAAAATATCATAAAGATATCTTAAAGAAATTCTAAATAAATCCTAGCTAATCCCAAAAAAATCCTAATATAATTCTAATATAATCTTAAGTAAATCTTAATCAAATCCTAATCAACCTTAATAAAACTTTAAAGATATTTTAAAAAAATATAATAAAATCTTATCCAATATTAATAAAATTCTAAAGATATCCTAAGTAAATCCTAATTAAATCTTATTTAATCTTAATAAAATCCTAAAGATATCTTAAATAAATTCTAATCAAATCTTAATCAAATCTTAATCAAATTTTAATGAAATATTAATTAAATCTTAATCAAATCTTATTCAATCCTTAGTCATATCTTAATCAAACTTTAGTCAAATCCTAATCAAATCCTAGTCAAATCCTAATGAAACCCTACTCAAATTTTAATCAAATTTTAGTCAAATTCTAATAAAATTCTAATCAAATCCAAATGAAATCATAATTAAATCCTAATAAAATCCTAGTCAAATTCTAATAAAATTTAAGTCGAATCCTAATGAAATCCTAACAAAGTTTTAATAAAATTCTCATAAAAATCCTAGTAGAATCTTAATCAAATCCTAAGTAAATTTTAACAAAACTTTAATCAAACTTGATAGCAGATTTAAAACTTTAATATTTATTAAATTAACTATTAATCTTCATTTAAAACTTTACCACTTCTTAATTTGCTAGTTAAAAACAAGCATACAAAATTTGAAGGGATTTAAACTTAGAGATTGAGAGAAAAATCTTCTAATCTACTTGGGTGTTGGCAATCCTTCTTCTTCAATCTTGATGTCAATCTTCTAACATCAATAATTATTTTTTGCATTGTTTATATATTTATTTATTTTTAAATATATTGAAAACTAAATTAACTATTAGCTCAAAAAAAATTCATTCCAATTTAACTAGCAGATTGCTCAAAATCACAAAAACCCTCATTGACTCTCAAAATCCAATTTCCGAGATCCTAGCCCATTTAAATTTTAATAATCTTTGATCTAAATATCTAATAAAGCTATAATTTACAATACACATTTAATACAACTATTTTCATAAATCCACAGATTTTTACTTGTAGATCTGCTACAAAATTCAAAAAATTCTCCAAATATGAATCCACTTTATTTTTCAACAACCAAAGTCACTCAAATAAAACCTTGACTTTGCATAACTCTCACAAAGTCATTACAAACTCAAAAACCTTGAAATTGGTGCTCAAAAAACATTTTGTTAATCCTTCTCCTACTTACCTAATCCTACAAAGTAAGTAGGAGCTCTTTCAACAAAAAGGCCATTTTAACATTAAATATTTTTACTACCTTTCTATTTTTTATCTATATTTTTTAAAATAATTTTATTATTAAATCTTCAATTAAGCTCCTTTATGATATTTTTCTTCTTTAATTCTTTTATCTTATAGTCATGTTACAACATGACAACATAATCAACTAACAATTGGTTATGGAAGTAGGATTTTGCCTTAGCAATTAAGACCAACTTTCAAAAGCATAATATGGTCATTTTTTTAAATAAATAGAGACATATTATAAATTAAAAATATATTCTTTTATTACAAAGAAGAAAAAAGAATATATTATTATTATTAGTTTGTTTTTAATCTACTCTTTTTTAAAATTTGTAATAATACAAGCAAAGACCAAATAGATAGAAAAAAAATGGATAAAATATAAGAATCAATATTAAATAATCTAAATGGTATATAAGCTATCCAAAGTCAATAATTCTCCTGTTTATGTCTCAACTCTCAACTTCAATAAAGCAATGCTTATGTTTTACAAAATATCTTTGCCTATAATATGGTATAAAATATTAATACTTAAGTTTAACATCATGGATAGTAGTAATTGAGAAATTTTAATCTTTTGTTTAATATAATTTTATATGTAATCTTATTTTTTATTTTAATAATATATATAAATTAATAAAATTTCTTTACCATTATTCTAGTTCTTTTTCTTCTTGTTGTAATTATTATCTATATTCTATGACTTTAACACTAATTATATATTGCTTGAATTATCCAATATTCAAATAATATACACACATGGATATAATAGAATAGCCTTTTGAATACTTGGTATATTTATATCATATTTGGGCAAAGTACAACCTCTACATAATATCCAAAGCTATGTTCTAATGACAGATATCTAATTAAACATATTTTTGATCAATTTTTTTCCAATCTAGAAAAAACATAAAAAAATCCTTATTAATATATAAGCATTTCAAGGATTTCTTTTTAACTTCAGAATAATTATTATAAAACTTATGTTCTTTTTTAAATAAGTTTATGTAGATAAATAGATCCAAGTCATTGGTACTATTGATAGCCTTTGTTAAAAATTATATTAAAAAATTTGTAGGCATGTCAAGGCTAATATTTTATTTAATTTTATTTAATATTTTTTTCTTTATTTTCTTTCTAATCTTGTTAAATATCTAATTTTTTTATAATTTTAATATTTGAGGTATATGCTTACTTTTGAATAAAATTTATAATAAGTCAATTTTTTCTTAAAATATATTTAATTTTGATATAAATATATTATAAATCCAAAAATATTCTAAGATTGGTCTTTAAAATTGAACATGATTTATTAAATTTCTTAATATAAAATTTATTGTTTAGATGTCATTGCAGCATAATTAGTATTTATTTGAATTTGATATTTTGATATATTTATACTATATAATTGGCAAGAAAAAAAGAAAGATCAAATTTATTTGAAATTTTATAATTTGGAATTTAACAAGCTATCTTCTTGGATCCAAAGTGTAATTTGAAGTCACCTTAAAATTTGAATAAATAAATAAAATAATTAAGTGGCTAAATAATTACTATTAATATTGTAAGAATAAATATTTATTATTCTTTAATTATGATATTTAGAAATATATTTTTTATATATTTAAATTTGAGATAATATGAAAAAACAAGTGATACTTTTGATAATTCAATGTTTATAGTAAGGGATTCTTTGAAAGATTGGTTCAATTAACTATGAAGTTATAAATTCCAAATGTGTTTTACAAAGTTTAATCATCTAAGGGGGTTTTAAGTTGGCCATTTTTTCTTTTGATCTATTCATAGGATTTGAAAGTGATTGAATTATCATTGAGGTTATTAATGCAAGTTTCTATATTGTTTGTAAGAAAATTTGCATTTTTATATCACAAGCATTAAATTATACACAGTCAAAGTCTTTTATTGTTAAGATACTATTATACTAATTTCTATTGTAGATGCATTTGAATAATAAGCAGGCACCCTATTCTAATCTTTGATGGCTCAATCATATTATTTTAAATTTTATTGAATTAATAGCTTAAAGACAAACAAGACTATTAGAGTTTCATAGAAATTATATAATTTGTAAGGTCTTTGATACAAAGGAGTTAGATGTTCTTTTCTATAAGCTATTTTAGAATTACAATTTTTTAAACAAAAGATCCAAGTTGTATAGAATTAAAGAATTTTAATGCTTGACTTGTTGCTAGACTCATTGCTACTAAAAATGTATCTAAAAGATCATAATGTGTTTTATTGTAACCTTCAATGGCTTAATCAATTATTTTAATAATTAATTAGAATATAAACTTAAAGAAATACCAAACTATCCAAAGTTCACAAAGATTAAGTTTTAATATCCAAGAAGAGACACATATTATCAAACTTTTAGTAGATTAAGATGAATAATGATTGCATATAGATCTAATGCAACATCTATTAGAGGGTAATATTAAAATATTTTGTAGTATCTTAGAAATTAGTATTAATATTTTATAATATTCTATAATCAAAATTTTAATGACTTATTATTAAATCATATTATAATTATTGAATTGATATAGAATAATTTTAATATTTTAAGTTGTCTTATAATATATGCTTATTAAAATTTTAATTCTATCATATAAATTTTTGTTGTTAAAAAAAATTCATACACTATCTCTAATGCCTTAAATTTTTAAAAAAATTGATATGAGACTTGAGCATGTATCAAACTTTGAAAGAACCTAGTTGGAATTAAAAAAAAAATATGCTAAAAATTTCTATAGAAATAAGTTAAAATATTATTTTTTAAAAAATAATTTTTTTATATTAATTAAATTTTGATTATAAAAATAGAATTAATATTTAGTATAATATATTATTTTAAATAAAAAATTTAAGTACACTTAGCTTATATCTTACAATTACTATTCTTAATTGGCTCATATTATCTTCTTCTTATGATATGATCCTATAATTCTGGTATAAAATAAGTTGTAAGTAGTTTGATCCAACTCAATTGAATATTATTATTTCTATGTGCTGAGAATAATCTTGCCTTGTTACTTATGATATGATTAGAATAACTTTATAAAACAACTAGCGAGGTTATATAAATGTAACAAGAAACAATAAATAATAAAAAAATAAAAAAACTAAATTAGAAATTACTATCAATAAAATAATAATTTTTTTTTAAAAAAAATACTAAATATTAATTTAAGATATTTTTCTAATTATGTAGAAAAAATGCTTTACATCCAATTTTTGTGCTTATAAATGTAACAAATAATATTACAAACTATGTACAATCTTTAGATTTAAAAACATACTAATATAATATGTTAGTTCTTAAAAGAAATTTTATTTATTTAAAATTAAGTCCTAGCTGCATAAGTATATATTATTCTATTAGATTACTTATTTCTTTTAAATTTCAAAACTTAGAAAAAACACCTATTAGATATAATGCATAGTATCTTTAGATTTAAGATTTTTATTGGATATATGAATTTAAAGATGTGCAATTAGATCTTAGTAGTATTGATAGTCAAATGTAAAGCCAAGAAACTCTTAAATCTAATAGTGTCATATTTTATAAATTTAAATTATTAGAGTGTATATTTTTTAAAATGTGGCATGTGGTCTTTGTATTGATTCAACTTGGATGCAATAATGAGATGTTTTATCATATATTGCTAAGGTGTGATACATATATTGGTCTATTTATTAGGATACTATTTGTAACTAGATATAATTATTAGAATTAAAAATAACCTTATTGTGCAACTAGATATAAAAATTTTAATCATTTTAATTGATTTCAAGTGCTTTATAGACCAAAAAGTATGATTTTGCAACCATGCATTTGCCTTTAGTGATCTATGCAAATATGGTTATATTAATTTAATCAACTCTTAATTCTATAATATACATTAGATATTATTAGAATTTTTGATATATCTTGTTAATATAGCTATTTTATTATAGTATAAAGTACTATAAAGAAATACTTAATTGTGCATTAGACAAATTATTAAAAACTACAACTCATACCTACAACCACATCAAAAAAAAAATACAAGGTTTATTGGTTAAAGTAATAGAATGTAATTCTATAGCAAAAAATTGCCTTCAAATTTTTTAAATGACCATGCTACAACTTATCTCTTATGCCACTTCTAAACAAAATGTGTTAGAAGACTATGATAAAAAATTTTAAAAATTAAATTAACACTTCTATTTGAATAATTTTGTATAAAGTGGTTTATTAACCATTATTTTTTTTAAAAAATTAGTTAAAAAACTTGAAAAATAAAATAATTTTAAGATACTTTAATATAATAATATTTTATTTTTTTGGTTGCAAAACCAATTCCAAATCCAAATGATGTAATTTGATAGATTAAACTATTTACAAAGAATATGGTAGAATAAAAGTTTAAAATCTATTTTTTTTAATAAGATAAGCCATGCAATATAATTTTATTTTTAGCCTCATAAATTAATAAATAAGTTTCAAATTATTTTTTATATAATAAGTCTTATTTTTTAAGAATCTTCTATGAAAATCTAGGTTGTTTTAATTATAGTATACTTAAATTCATAAATAATGCATAGATACTTTAAATAAGAGTTATTTTTGTAATCTAAAGTTATATATATATATATATATATATATATATATATATATGTGTGTGTGTGTGTGTGTATGTGTGTGTATGTATGTATCTATTTTGGGCTAAATAAAGTTCAACTCTTGGTCTTTTAAGTTTTTGGACTATTTAAGTGAAGTATTATTATCATAGTCAACTTTATAAAGATTTTTAGTACTTTGAAAATATTATACAATACAATGAAAAAAAATAGATGTTTAACATACATATGAAGTTGGTTAAAAGTGAAATAATGCAAGTAAAAGAGAAGTTATATATATATATATATATATTTAAAATTCAACCAATTCAACCAATTCAATCAAATAAAGAAATTAATAACAAGAAAGAATACATAATCATCTCACACATGTAGGAATAAATATATTACCATATTACATATTCTTCTTATATAGATTAAAGAAGTTGAAAAATAACATATCAAAAAAGAAAATGATATCAAATAAGCTTTTCTTACAATTTGCTATAATATAAGATAATTATAATTTATTGATCATATTATCTATGTTATAATATATATATATATATATATATATATATATAAATATAATATCATCAATACCATGTATGCTTGTTATAGTGTAATTAAATTATAGTGTGATCAAACACATCTTATTACAATTGTATTAAAAAACGAATTATTACTAATAAATATAATATTTATAAAATTTATAATATCTTTTTTTAAAATTCTAAGATAATATTTTATTTTTTATTTACTTTTATTTTTAAAATTAATCTATTTAAATAAAAACCAATCTATAAATTGCCAAATAATTAATTATACATCTTACAACATGCTTTCAGTAGATGTTGTTGGCAATTACTTGCATTGAAAAATATAATCCGATTGTAAGATTTATTGTTGAGAAGCCAATTTCCTCATGCAATTATTTCTTCTTTTATGGCTTTAATTTTTAAGGATTTGGTGTAAAAAAATACTCACATTCCTAATATAAATATTTTCAAATTTACTGTTAAGACTAGATTGGCAATGCTTGGAAGGAAAATAAGTAATTTTTTATATGTTACTCTACAAAGATGAAGTCAAATACTTATACATACAAAATAATGGCATAATGAATTTAATATTATTTTAATATAGTACCAAGTATATGAATTAGCAATAACTTGAGTGAATCATTATTGTTGATATAGAAGAAGATATGAATTAGGATTTATTTATTTTTACATATTTAATTAGGCCTAAAATAGATCAATACTATCTTTACAAATACTATTAAGTTTGACCTTGGAAGTTTTGACAAATACTAATAATATTCTAATTTTAGTTATACTTATTATATTCTAAATATATTCTATAATTAATTTAAAAGAACTTTGTAATTGATTAAAATTGATTTTTCAAGACATAGATTAAGCCTTTGGTCATAGATAAAAATTAAAAATCAATTTTAAAGATCTCTAAGGTTGAATTAATATAGAAGTGGAAGCATTTATGGTGCTAGAGGCTTCAAAGCACAACCTTAAAGTATTGGTAGTGTCACGGACATAAGATTTATTCTAGTAATTATTTAATTAATATAGATTGATAGAAGTAGACAAAATAAGTTAATTTGATAATATTTCATAGAGAAGCTTTTTAAAAGCTTCATAAATGTGGAATCACATTTATACATGTTTATAAGTCATTAGTAGGTTAAAAACTTGGCTAACAAGCTAGCCACGTGTTGCACTTGTTGATAGCTTATAGAACAAGCTAAGTATGTGGCGCACATGTAAGAAACTTGTCTTATAAGTTTGACATGTGTCTTGCAAATTAGACACATGTTGGAGGTCTTATAGAACGCTGCCACGTAATTCTTAGATAAATAGTATATATAGAGATAAAAGTGAAGGCTTCTTCACTCTTGTTAATTCCTTTCTTGCTTCTAGTCTAGTTCAAGAGTCTCATGTATTTTCTAGTTTTTGGCAATAGCCATTCCAGTTTCTTCTTGAATATATATATTTTTTTATTTCTATCTTTTTATTTTCCTTTGACATAATTTTTACTAACTTATGCATTTGTTTTAGTTTGTGTCCTTGATAGATTGATAAAAATGAAGTTATAATATCAAAGCTTTGTCTCTTCTTGATTAAGAGTGATTTTTCCCTTTCTCTTGATAAGACATAAGTATATTAGAAGTTGTGGATTACTCACTTCTAAAACTAATATTGTTCTTAGAATTTTTTCTTTTATTCTTGAATATTTTATTTTATAGTGAGAGTAGATACTTTTTTCCTTTTCTATTGTGATATTATAGCAGAGCTTATTGAAATAAAGAGTGTAGTGGCACAAATGCAAAAGCAAATGAGAGAATTAATACTTGCAATGCATCAACTCAATATACCACCACAAGGAGCAATAAGATTAGTAAGAAGTGAAGATATAGAGATGATTCAAGGTGCTTCAAGCCATACCACTTCACCTAAGATTGAATACCATTCAAGCATCAAAGAACCAAAAATTAGTTTGCCAAAGAAGTTTAATGGCACCAGATCTAAGTTTCGAGGATTCATCAATCAAGTACAATTGATGATCGAACTTCAATCCCAAAATTATCCAACCCAAAGATCACAAGTTAGGTTTATTAGAATACTATTGTCAAGTCCTGCTTTATCATGATTTTTGTCTTTTTTTGAACAACGTGATTCAATATTGGATAATTTGGAAGCATTTTTAGCGGAGTTTCAATCTATGTATAGAAAACATGATGCAATTTGGATTGCAATTAATAATATTCATATCTTGCAATAAAGCAATCGATCAGTGATATCATATGTTTCATAATTTTAACAATTAGCAATTGACACCAAATAGAATGATGTTATGCTTATTAGCCAATTTTACTATGGTTAATAATATAAGATAAAGAAATTGATACTCAACTTATCTGATTCTCAAACATTGAGTCAAACAATTAATTTTACTATGAAGTGTGACAATCAACTTTTTGAATTTCAATTGGAAAGCTGCATAAGAAAGCTCCAACGTTACTACAATACAATGGCAATATCAACGTCTTTTCAATATGTACATTCAAAAGTAGAAGACATGCAAATTGATGCGATACATTTTAAACCTCTTACTAAATAAAAAAAGACTTATCATCATCAAGAAGGATTGTACTTATATTGTAGAGAATCTAAGCATATTGCTCAACATAATCCAAAAAAATGACACAACCACAAGATGAGGAGTACGGTTGTCAAAGAAGATAATATGTCAAAAAATGAGTTTGTTCAACTACAATAGGAATCGTTGTTGTAATATAATTGCTTATGGTATGTAAAATCCATTCAAAATATATAATATGTTTATAAGTTTAGATATGTGTTAGAATAATTAATAAAATAAATTAAAGAGGATTGGTGTAAGAAAATTTATTTTAGATTTTTACTTAGTTTGATTATGACTTTTAAATTATATAGAGCCTAAATATTTAATATAAAGCCTTGAGAGACAATTGGGGTCCAAAGAAGAAGAATTAAACTACAAAGAGGCCTATTTGGAAGGATAAAGACAAAGTGAGGATGAATGAAGACAAGGGGTGAAATTCTTCATTCCTATTGGTCAATGGTCATGCCCAATAGGCTTTGAGGAGGTTGCCTACAACAAGAACAAGGATTTTGGCAACTTCAAAGAGACCATTTGAAAATCAAAGACTAAGATTAGAAAACTTGTTTTTTTAGACTACAATTTTGGTGTAAAAATTGAGAGATTTGGAACTTTTATGAAGGATAAGTAGGCGCTTGAAGTTAAGGTGTGCAAATTATATCTACTATCACACTTTTGAGGATTGGAGGAATTGCGTAAGAATTTTTAGAAATCTAGAGATGCAATTGAAGAGGGGGTTTCAAGATCTACATTTGATGAGAAAGAATTATTACATTTGGATTTCTAAAGAAGGAGATATTGGGAGTCAAAGACAACAGATTGAATTCTAAAGCAATAAGTAGGCCATTTTATTCATAGTGATGGGTTTTGCCATATCTTGAGTTTTTGGACGAATTTTTATCTAAAACTTTTTTAAAAAGTGAATCTTTGTGCTAAAAAGCTATATATCAAAGTTTCATAGCATTTGAACATTTGATTTGTGAGATATGAAGAATTTAGTACACAAGTGTTTGTAAACAAGGGTTTGAAACTACTATTAGGGTTTTATGATATCTAAAGATTGATAATCAATTGATAGTTGAAACTTATTGTGCTAGTTGTTAAAAACACATCAGTACTTCATGTGAAATTTTAGCTGATTTGAATAGTTAGATTAAGAATTATAAGTTGATGAAATTTGGAAAAAATTCCCTTCCTACGAGTGAATGAGGGTTTAGAGTATTTTGTTATAACTTGAATATTTTTGTGAAATAAGACTTATATTTTGGATGTAATAGCCCTAAAATAAAGACTTTTATAAAAATTTGAGGATTTTATTATTTTGGATCTTAATTGAGTATTTAATTGTATCCAAAAGCCCAACGCTTTTTTGAAGTAGATTCTCTGTACCACGACATTATTGGTGCTTCTACTGAGAGAGCTTTAAGGCATTAATTACTCAACAAGCCAAAATGGGAGATCAAAATCTTAGATTTGGATTACCAGGGGAAGTAGGTGTTCAGGATTTATTTAGGATATTTGCTCAATTTATGGATGAGAGACAACAGATTTAAGGGGATGATAGGAGCACTACCAATGCCTTACAGGTAGTGGTAGATAAGGTTGGGAGGTTTGATGGAAGAGACATTACCAAGTTCTTGAGGGTTTGTACATGTGAAATGGAAGTACATCAATTTTCAGAGGTGAGAATGATTACCACCTTTAATTTAGCAATGATACCTGAGATCAGGGAGAGGGTATAAGAATTGCGTGAAAGAATTACATTGTGGAATAAATTTGAGGAACTTTTGAAAGATGAATTTTTTGAAGAAGACTCAGAGAGGATGACCAAAAGATCATTTTTAGAATGGATTGAATAAAGGCTAGGGAATCAGATGGCTCCAAATGAATTGATTAAAGAATTCAAAAGGAAGTTTGGCCAATTACCACGGCAAGAGAGGCAACTATTAGATATTAGGAAGATTGAGTTATTTTTACAAGCAACTGATGAAGATTTGGAGGACAAGTTGCTTTTTTATTCTACAAACAGGATATTTGAGAGTAGATTTACAAATAACTGGAGGTTGATGAAAGAGAGAGTAGGGCTTGTAGCCAAGCAGCAAAAGATTAAGACTCGGGGGTCATTATCACGGTTGGAGTGAATATCTGTAATTCCAAATTTAGTACCACTACAAAAGATAAACAAGGCTGCTCAGGATGATGCCATTGAAGAGCTGGTTAAGGGTATACAAGATCTTAGGATAGAAATGAGTTAACTTAAGAAATCTCAAAAGGCGAGCTCATTGAAGATAATTGAAGGCTCGAAGGGGTTTGTAGAAAGATGCATGTGGTGTGATAGTTTAGATCATAAGCGTGAAAAATGCAAAAGCTATAGAGTTGCAATCAGGGAAAATATTGTAGATTTCAAGGAAAGAAAGATAAGACTAGCAGATTCTAATGAGCTTTTGAGGACCAACTTTGGAAAGAGAGGTATGAAAAAATTGATAGATGAGCAAATAAGCAAAGGTAGTACTATATACAAAAAGGGAGGAAAATCTTATTCTATTATAGTTGAACAAAGTGCGATTAAGACTGTTTCTCCACCAACTATTGAGGCCATGATTAGGGGAGTTGAAGTCATCAGGAAGATGACTGGTTGGAATGATCCAGTTGATGCTATTAGTATTAAAGCATTTTTAAATAAGAACCAACAAAATGATGATTTGAATGATGTTATGGTTAAGGAAAAGAGAGGTAGAGCTGCTCATAAAGAAGACATTATTGAACTTCTAAGTAAAAAGAGGTCTCCAAGGAATAAGGAAGTTTCTTAGGGGCAGAAATCGAAGAAGATGCCTTCTTTTGTCTATCTTCGTAATGTACTATTATCAAAAGAATGGTAGAAGAAGGACAAAGAAAAGGAGAAGGATGGCACAAGCAAGCCCAAAGATAAAGGTCATGTCTATAAGCTTCAATCTGATATTGAAACATCAATAGATATGAAGAATATCTTAGAGAAGAAGATTTTAGATGCCAAAATTGATTTTACTCTAAGAAAGGCTCTTGGTATTGCTAAGAGGGATTTTTATGAGCTAATTATTGACATAATAAAGAGGAAGAAGAAAATGACAGCTAAAGCTATTATGGTGGAAGCATTGAATACTCATGTAACTAAGGATGAAGAAGAAGAAATAGGGCAAATATTTGCACAATCTACATCGTTAGAATTTAAAAATGTGGTTGATATAGAGGGCACAGATCAAATCAATCATATCAAGGATATCAAAGGATATCAAATAAAGTGTATACCAGTAGAATTTGATAAAGAAAAGAAAATTATACATGAAGCACAAATTATCTGTTCTTCATAAAAAGATAGTGATGAGATGGAAAGTAATAGCTACTCAGTTTCGTATTAGGCTAGGGCTACTACAGAAATACAAGTGACATTGGAAGATTCTAAAGATTCAATTTTAACCTTGGTTGATCATGGATCAAAAATTAACATCATATCCAAGTGGGTGTATGACAAGTGGCCAATTGATATCAACCATGGTTAGGTAATTAGAGCTACAAACAATGAGCGAGGCAATCTATATGGAGCTTGTGCAGCTATGAAGGCCAAGATTAGAGATGTGGAGGTGGAACAAAACTTCTTTGTACAAAACTCTGTTATATATCTGATAATACTTAATCAACCTTATATCACAACTGCTAGGATGGAGACTGGAGTCTTGGATGATGGTTCTTATTATGCTAGGATTTGTAGTTGTGATGAAAAAAAGGCTGCACAATTCCTTAATGTAAAACCTATTCATGAAAGGCACAGAGAGCAATTGAGAGAAATACCTTTAGAGCTAAGAAACATATTTTTAGATTTCTAAAGGGCACCTTTGAGTCCTTATCTGAATAAAGTTTTGAAAGGTTATTGTGGAAATTTGAATCTTTTTTGTACAAATCTACTTGAATATAAGAGGGTTTATCTATATAATTTCTCTTTTGTAATATTTTTATATTATTTGTCCTTTTTATTAAGTATAAATCATTTATTAAAGTTTAACCAATAAATTTCAAGTAAACTGTCTACAGCTAGGTACCCAATGTATTTCCAAATAGAAGTTCATGCCATTAGATATTGTGTATATAGATTACAAGAATCTCAAGTATTTTATATCAATACGTGTATTGAATCATCATTAAGCTCATTGGAGCATGTCTTTATCAAGATTTGAGCTTATTATCACCTATTGACTAGAAAAACAACAAGGTTTGTCCGATGCCCTCTTTAGACATTCTTATCTTATACCAAAAGAAGGAGATTCAACTTTTGAGCAACAAAGAATGACCATTTGATGCCAGAGAAATTTCATCTTTGAGCAATGAAATCAACATTGACTATTGATTCAACTTTTGTCAAGCAAATTCAAACAAGTATGTCTTCAGACCTTCTTATCCATGAAATTAAAAATAATTCATCTAAGTCTCATGATACTTCTAAGTTTGAATTCAAGAATGATGTATTCTATTTTCAAGGCCGCTTATATATTTCAAAAGGCACAATACAACTACATGCTCTGGAAGCTCGTCACAACCTCCTTGCAGTAGGATATTTTGGATATAATAAGATTTTAGAGCTAATATCAAGAGATTTTTGGTGGCCTCAAATATGGAAGGCTATTAAAGAGTTTATACAATTGTGTGATATTTTTTCAAGGTCAAAAACTTCTTGTCATTGACCTTACAGACTTCTTCAACCATTATCTATACCAAAATAATCTTGGTCTTCTATTTTTATAAATTTTATAATGGATCTTTCAAAGTTAAGTTCATATGATTCTATATTCATGATTATAGATTATTTTATAAAGATGTCACATTTTATACTATGTAAAAAAATCTATTACATGTGAAGAAACAACTAAATTCTTCTTTGATAGTGTCAAAGATGCAAGTTAGCAGGTTAGCAAAGAACTAAGGAAAAGAAATCAAAACCAAAATAACTTCAAGAACAAAGAATTGGATAGACAAGAACAAAAACTAGATCAAGAATAAGAAACTGGATTAATATCAAGAACAAGGCAATACTCTGGATTACTCTAAGATTTGTGTTGGCAACACTGAGGTGATTGTCAGTCTTGCCTATTATTTATACTATGAAGCCTTATGTCCTATTGGACCTTCTAAGAGTATCTTAGAATATCCTAGAAGCTTGAGGAAGATTTTGAAAGATTCTAAAAAGTCTACGGAAAATCTTGGAATGTTAAAGAAGATTCTAGAGGGTCCTAAGAATATCTTAAAATATTCTAGAAGTTTGAAGAAGATTTTGGAAGATTCTAAAAAATCTATGGAAGGTCTTGGAAGGTTGAAGAAGATTCTAAAAGATTCTAAAAGATTCTAAAAGATTTTAAAAAGCTATAGAAGATTTTAGAAGACTATCAAAAGTTCTAGTAGTGGCTTAAAGTATGTCCGTGACATCATCTTCCCTTCTAGTGACGAGTTTCACGAGGAGTTGAAGCAATTTGATAATCAAATCATATGTGTAAAAATTCTAGAATTTGTCGGAATAGAGAAGCAACATATTCCGTCTTTTGTTCTTTGGTTATCGGTTCAATAGGACCCTTGAGATGGCGTCGATGACTTCCAAATATAACCTCTGTTAGACCAACATCTCATCCAAGAATTTTTTCTTTGTTGCGACCTTCAAAACATCCTCCGAACTTAATTTTTGGTCCACCTGGAATCACCCTTCCAACTTTGAAGAGTATTACCAAAGCTCGGGCATTTGAATCAAGAATTTTTGTGATGAGGCCGTATCTCCAAAGACTCCAAGCGTGGCCTTACTTGACGTTGGGATATCCCTTCTTCATCTTATTTATATTCTTCAAACCTAGCAGATTATGAAAGTTGCAATGATTCTCCAACCGCTTGTATGCCAGAAGAGTCTTCTGACTCTTGTTCCTGCAATTTCCTTGAAACGCAAAGATTTGACATGATAACTAATAAGCTTCTAGCAAAATGTATTCTATTCTAAGAAAATACAAGTGCAAGTCTTGGCGTGGCTCTCCCCTTTTTATATTGGTCTTTTGTTGTTGATAGGAAGCATCATTAAGAAGCCAAGACATGTTATTGTCCACGAAATCTTTAATAACCATTGAATCTAGGTTTTTTAGGATATTATTGATGGAATTGGCGAACCTTCTTAGGTGCATTTTTATGGTTATCTGAGGGTTTCCATGTTCTTTTGCTAACTCCATAGCCCTTCCAATAGATGAAATATTTCAATCGTCCATGTCTTATACGTGAATCCAATATTTCATCCAACTTGTATTCAATCTCTTAATTGACTTCAACTGGAGCTGGTGGTAGAATTGTTCTTCGAGCAATATTTGATTTCTAATAGGTATCTAAAAGCGAGACATGAAAGACTGGATGAATGTGCATGCTATTTGGTAGTTCGAGACAAAAACTTACTGGATTTACTTGGTGTAGAATTGTAAAAGGTCCAAGTCTTTGATAGTCTAATTTTTGTGATGGTCGATTTGTTTGTATATTTTGTCGAAGTAACCAAACACAATCTCTTACTTTGAAATTTGGTTGGTTCTTGCGATAAATGTCTGCATAGTCTTTATATTGATCTTGGGCTATTTGTAATTAGAATTTCAATTCTTCATGGATGGTTTTTAAATAAGTAGCTTGATTCTCTGCAACAGGCCTTCCCACATCTTCAATTTGGAATGGATTTAATCTAAGGTGATATCCATAGTTTGAAAAGAATAGAGTTTGCTTTGTTGAAGAATGTTCGAAGTTATTATATGCAACCTCAACCAATGATAGAAAGTCCGTCTAATCATCTTATTGGTAATTTATACTATGATAAAGATATTGTTCCAAGATCTGATTTTCTCGTTCTATTTGACGGTTAGTTTGAGGATGATAAGCAGTGTTGTGATGTAAAGCGACTATTAGATGAAAGAGTGTAGAAATAGTATATTATAGAAGATCTTAGTTCAAAATATTGTAGCAAATTATCTTAGAAAAATAGATAATAGTAAAAAAGGAGTAAAACTAATGGGTGTTAATGTTGCCCTTTTTACAAATGAGCTTCTATTTACTTTGTAGGGCCATAAGTAAGGCAAAACAAAGTAGATTAGGAAATAAAATGATATAGGCATATATAGAAGAGAGTTAAGAAGAGGTTTCAGAAAAACTTACCACAAAAATCTTGAAATAGATACCCAGAAAGGACCGGTTATGAGCTGGGGTCGAAATCAGACCCTGAAGCACAAAACCGCGTGCCTACGGCGGATCCGGGGGGCTTTTGCAGATTGGAGACTAGGATTAGAGAGTGGACTTGAGAGATTTTGTAGAAGAGTTGGTTTTGAGTGATTTGGAGGAAAAATGACTTTATAAGAGCTTTACAAAGTTAGGGTTGTATTCGGCATTTTGGGATTTTGTGAAATAAAATAGGGTTGATGTTTTAGACAATTTCAAAAGTTTTGTAGCAGATCTACAACTAAAAATTTGTAAGTTTTTGGGTATTGTTGTTTTTAATGTGTGCTATGAATTTGAGCTAAATCTAACGGTTTAGTTGTATGTAATTGAGGTTTAAGTGGACCAAGGTCTCAAAAATTAAGTTTTGAAGGTCAGTTAGGGTTTTTGAGATCTTGAGCAATTTGCTAGTTGGATTGGAGTAAATTTTATTTGTATAAATAATAGACTTGTTTTTCTATACACATGAGTGATTTAAGACTGATTGAATGGTGAAAAAGGGAGAAATCAGCACTAGAAGATCAGCATCAAGGTTGGAGATAGAGGCCGACCAACACCTGAGAAGTTTTTGGGATTTTTCTTTCATTTAGTAAGTTAAATTTCCTTCAAATTTGTTGTGCTTGTTGTTGACTAAGAGGTTGAAAGGTATACAAAGTTTTAAGTAAGATCAACGGTCTAATCAGCAGATATTGAGGTTCTAATTTTCCCTAGGATTGATTTGAATTGGTTAGAATTTGGTTTAAGATTTGATTAGGGTTCGGTTTAGGATTTAGGGTTTGACTTAGGGTTGGACTAGGGTTTCAACAGGGTTTGACTCAAGATTTGACTTAGGTTTTGACTAGGGTTTGACTAGGATTCGGCTAGGATTTGATTTAGGATTTTGATTAGATTTTGATTTAGGATTTGACTTAGGGTTTGACTTAGGGTTTGACTAGGATTTGATCAAGGTTTGACCAGGGTTCGACTTAGGGTTTGACTAGGATTTGATCAAGATTTGACTAGGGTTTGACTTAAGATTTGACTTAGGGTTTCATCAAGGTTTGACTAGGGTTTAATTTAAGATTTGATTTAGGACTTGATTTAAGTTTTGATTGAGGGTTTCATCAAGGTTTGACTAGGGTTTAACTTAAGATTTGATTTAGGATTTGATTTAGGTTTTGACCAGGAATTAACTTAGGATTTGACTTAGAGTTTGATTAGGAATTGACTCAGGGTTTGACTTAGGTTTTGATTAGCATTTGACTAGGATTTGGCCAGGGTTTGATTTAGGGTTGATTTAGATTTTGACCAAGAATTGATTTAGGGTTTGACTTAGGGTTGGACTAGGATTTGAACAGGGTTTGACTCAGGATTTGACTTAGATTTTGACTAGGATTTGACTAGGATTCGGCCAGGGTTTGACTTAGGATTTGACTTAGGTTTTGACCAAGGTTTGACTTAGGATTTGATTTAGATTTTAACTTAGGATTTTAAGATTCTATTTTTAATATTTTCTAAATTTAGTATTTATATATTATTTTCTATTATGATTAATGTATGATTCATTTATTCTTCTTTTGTAATTGCTTAAAGATTGGATCAAAGTTTGATTAGTATTGTTAAGATTTAATAGAAGTTATTTAGGATTCTATTAGAGTTATTAGGATCTTGTTGTTGTGTATTTCTTTTTTTTGTCTTCCACAGCCAGGTGCCCAGAGCATTCTCAAGCAAAATTGCACGTATTACGACATAATTTGGTGAACCCGACATGAAAAGCTTGAGATGAAAGATTATTGGAATTTTTTTTGATTTATTTGACTTATGGAGAAGGAAGGCAAGAGAGTTGAAGGAGGAATTATGGATGGTGCATCAATTGGAGCTTCTAGTGGAGTTGCAAGTGGAGGTAGCAAAGGAGGACAAGGTATGTATTTTGATCCTAATTCTGCAAGTATGTTTGAAGCATTTGCTTTATTCATGCAACAACAACAGGTGAAAGATCGCAAGGAAGGTATGGCAAATAAGGCATTACAGGCAGTTGTAGACAAGATTGACCAATTTGAAGGGAAGAATATTACAAAATATTTAAGATGTTATGTTAAAAAAATAGAATTGAAGCGTGTTTCTGAGAAGGAGATGGTTCAATTATTTGAACTAGCTACTATACCAGAGATAAGAAGTCATGTGAAGTCCATTATAGGACAATCTGGAGATTCATGGAAAAGATTTTCTCAAGCATTAAAGGATGAATATTTTTTTGAAAAAAGTGATCGGGTTACAAAAAGGATATTTTTTGAATGGATTGAAAGGCCTAAGAAGGATCTTCAAGTGATAGAATTATTGAGGGAGTTTGAAAGGCAATATTCCCATCTATCAAAGAAAGAGAAGCTATTACTAGATCCAAGCAAAGTAGAGCTTTTTCTCCAAGCGGCTGATAGAGAGCTACATGAGAAGTTGGAAATATTACTTGAAGATAAAGAAGAAAAAGAAGGACTAACATTAAATTGGAAGGAAGTGGAAGAAGCAATTGGAGTACTTGCAAAAAGAGAAAGGAGAAAAGATAAGGTGGGTATTCAAAGACCATTGCAAGCTTCTAAGATAAAATTACTTGTAAATCATCCTACACCTATGATTCAACCTTCAATGGCAACATCAAAGAAAGAAGAAATGGGCATTGATGAAATCATACGAGGAATGAAAGATTTGCAAATAAAATTTGCAAAACTTGAAGAAAAGGGCCAATCATCAAAGGTATCAACAAGACAAAAATTTGGACAAATAGATGGTATAGTACACAAGTGCATATGATGTGATAGCATAGATCATTCAAGAAGGGAGTGTGAAGATTTTACAGAGGTGCTACACAAAGGAATTATTTTTTTCAAAGATGGTATGATACATTTAAAAGAAAGTAGAGAAAAATTGGAGACAAACTTTGGTAAAGGAGGAATAAAGGTACTTGCAAGAGAATCATTTAAAATCTCAAGCAATGAAGCATCAAGATATTGGATAGATAAATCGAGTAAGCGCTACATAAATTCAACTTCCATGAGAATCTATGTCACGGACATATACATAGTTACCTATATGATTAGATAGAACTAGATAAAAGAAGGTAAAAGCAGGTTAATTCCATAATATCTTTAGAGAAACTTCCTAGAAACTTTATAGACATTGCTTTGACTTTATAAGTGTCTATAGTAGATTTTTGGATTAGAAACTTGGTCAATAAGTTAGTCACATGTCGCACATGCTGATAGCTTGAAGACCAAGCTAAATACGTGGCGAACATATAGGAAACTTGCCCTGCAAGTTCGACACGTGTCTTGCAACTTGGACACGTGTCTTGTAAATTGGACACGTGTTGGAGGTCCTATAGAACGTCGCCACTTAACTCTTAGGTAGATAGTATAAATAGAGACAAGAGTGAAGCCTTCTTCACTCTTGTCAACTCCTTTCTTGTTTCCAGTCTAGTTCAAGAGTCTTTAGTTTTCTTGTCTTTTGACATTAGCCATTCCAGTTTCTTTTTTAATACATATACTTTTTTATATTTATTTCTTTGAGAGAGGTCTCACTTGTTTATTTGATTTCATCCAGTTATTATCCTTGACAGATTGACAAGAATACACATACAATATCAGAGCTTTGTCTTTTCTTGATTAAGAGTGGATTATCCCTTTCTCTTGATAAGACATAAGCATATTAGAAGTTGTGGAGTACCCACTTCTAAACTGATATTGTTTCTAGAATTTTTTTCTTTTGAGTGTGTGTTCCGTATTTCTTGAAGTAAAAGTAGACATCTTCCTTTCTATTATATTATCATGGCAGAGCTTGCGGAAATGAAGAGTGCAATGGCACAAATGTAAGAGCAAATGAGAGAACAAATGCTTGCAATGCATCAACTCAGTTTACCACTACAATGAGCATCAAGATTAGTAGGAAGTGAAGATGTAGAGATGGTTGGAGCTATGTCAATATCTACACCAAACCATGCTACCTCACCGATGATGGAGCACCGCTCAAACGTTGTAGTAACCAAAATCGCTTACTCCGGTAGTTGATGGCACAAGATCTAAGTTTCGAGGATTCATCAATCAGTACAATCGCGACGAATTTCAACCTCGAGTTATCCCACGCAAGGACCAGCCAGCTTATTGTGTTACTGTGCCCGCCTTATCGCCATCTTTTCTTGAACGACGTGATCCAATATTGGATAATTTAGAGGCATTTTTTACGGAATTTTGATCGATGTATGGAGAACATGATGCAATTCGTATTGCAATCAACAAGATTTGCATCCTACGATAAGGCAATCGATTAGTGTCATTATATGCTTCACAATTTTGACAACTAGCGACCGACATCAAGTGGGACGATGCTGCACTCATCAGTCAATTTTTCTACGGATTACAATATGAGATAAAAAAGTTAATGCTCAATTTACCTGATCCTCAGACATTGAGTCAAGCAATTGATTTTGCTGTGAAGTGTGACAATCGACTTTTTGAATTTCGATCCGAGAGTCGTACAAGGGAGCCTCAACATTATTATTCAATGGCAATATCAACATCCTCACAAAACGTACATTCGGAAGTAGAAGACATGCAAATTGATGCGGTATGTTTTAAACCTCTTACTGAACAAGAAAAGATTCGTCGTCGTCAAGAAGGATTGTGTTTATATTATGGAGAACCTAAGCACACTGCTCAACATTGTCCAAAGAAACGTCGCAACTACAAAATGAGGAGTATGGCTGTCAAAGAAGACAACATGTCAAAAAACGAATTTGTCCAGCTACAATAGGGACCGTGCAGTTGGAACCCTGTACAATTTCCAGTAAAGGTCCTATTCTCTCCTCAGAACCCTCTCCTTGTTTTATGATAGATGTATATTTAGGACCAAAAAATTACAGAGCCTCTGCCTTATTAGATTTAGGAGCCTCAGCATGTTTTCTAGATGAACAATTTGTTAAGAATCGTAAAATATCTTTAGTACAGAAACCTAAACCCGTACATGTAGAAGTCATAGATGGTCGTCCATTGTCCTCAAGAGATGTCACTCATGAAATCCGTCCTATAAAAGTAACAATAGATGGTCCTAATAGCTATGTAACCTTTAATATAATTAAATCTCCGTCTAATCTACTTATTCTAGATTTGTCATGGCTAGAAAAATATAACCCTCAAATAGATTGGCATTCTCGTAGACTTGACTTTATCCAGGATATTATTAAACATCCTATCGATCCAATAAAAAGCTACAAGCCTGGTATAGTAAAACCTGTACTTATAGGTGCAAAAGCTTTTATACACGCAGCAAAAGAAGGATCAACTTTTGCTATTTACGCAACACCCATTTCTGATAGTGGAAAGGCTTCAAGTGGCATTCCAAGCCAATACCGAGACTATCAAGATGTTTTTGAGAAGAAGAATGCTGATATTCTTCCGGAACATCGCCCATATGATTGTTCGATTGATCTCAAAGAGGGATCTCAGCCTCTTTTTGGACCAATCTATAATTTATCACAAAATGAGTTGGCTGAACTCAAGGAGTATATTGAAGAGAATCTGGCCAAGAACTTCATACGCCATTCCAAATCTCCTGCAGGAGCTCCAATTCTATTTGTGAAGAAAAAAGATGGATCATTACAAATGTGTGTAGATTATCGGAGACTTAACAAGATCACTATCAAGAACAGGTATCCACTACCTTTAATCTCTGGACTTCTTGATCAACTAAATCAAGCTAAGATCTATACAAAAATAGATCTACGAGGAGCATACAACTTGGTTCGTATTAAAGAAGGAGATGAATGGAAAACTGCATTTCGAACAAGGTATGGACATTTCGAATATAATGTTATGCCTTTTGGACTCACAAATGCACCAGCTGCTTTCCAACATCTCATGAACGATGTTTTTCATGAATTCTTAGATGATTTTGTTGTCTGCTACCTAGACGACATTTTAATCTACTTAAGAACGTAGAAGAAAGACAAACACATGCTCATTAAGTGTGTTACAAAAACTTAGAGAAACAGGGTTGTACGCCAAGATGTAAAAGTGTGTATTTCACACTACTCAAGTTGACTTCTTAGGTTACATCATATCGAATAATGGCCTCATGATGGATCCTAAGAAAGTCCAAACAAA